>CAUYQG010121772.1:0-15793 GCA_963574415.1 Tarsius wallacei | reverse complement strand
GAACCCTGTGCCTCCACCCACCCTACTCACCTTCTCTCGCCCCAAGCAACTTTTTTTTGTTGTTGTTTCTCGGATGAAAACAGTCCTCAAAGGGAAACGTTTCGCCAGTGTGGAAGAGGTGAAACAAAAAACAGCAGAAGCACTAAACGGCATCAAAATTGATGAGTTCAAAAACTGTCTTGAGCCCTGAAAAGGTATATCAATATGTGAGCTGTATCAAATGGAGAGATTTTGAGGGTGACTGAAGTTTAAACATGTAAAACTAAATGCGCTTTTTTTTTTTTTTTTTTTTTGCCTCTGAGTCTTACTCTGTCGCCCAGGCTGGATGGAGTGCAGTGGCATGCTCACAGCCACTGCAGCCTCCAACCGCTGGGCTCAGGTGATCCATCCTTCCACCTCAGCCTTCCAAGTAGCTGGAACTTCAGGCGCACGCCACCATGTCTGGCTAATTTTCTGATTTATTGTAGAGATGAGGTCTTGCCAAGTTGCCCAGGCGGGTCTCAAACCCTTGGGCTCGGGCAATTCTCTCACCTCGGCCTTCCAGATGCTGGGATTATAGACATGAGCCACCGTACCCAGTCTAATGCACAACTTTTAATACATAAATTCCGGGTATTTGGGGTCCCCCTTGTATAACCTATGGGCCTTTTACAACTGGGAGCGGTTTCTTCCTGTCAAGTAGATGCTCCTAGACCACCTTCCCTGTCCACAGGCTCCTGAGCAAAGCCCACGTCTGTCCATCCTCTCCGGGTCACTTCTGTGGCCTCTTGGACCCAGTGCCTTCCCTCCAGGTCCTTGGGGGTCTGGCCGACACTCATTCTCTCCTTGCCCCCAGCGAGCTGCTTCTCTCTCGAGGCTCACTTAGAGAATTGCCCAGTCCAGAAAGCCCTTTTCAACTGGGCACGGTGGCTCACGCCTATAATCCTAGCACTTTGGGAGGCCAATCAAGAGGATTGCCTGAGTCCAGGGGTTCAAGACCAGCCTGGGCAACTTGGTGAGACCTCGTCTCTACAATAAATCAAAAAATTAGCTGGGCATGGTGGTGTGCGCCTGTAGTTCCGGCTACTTGGAAGGCTGAGGCAAAAGGATCACCTGAGCCCAGCAAGTCAAAGCTGCAGTGGCTGTGAGCAGCATGCCACTGCACTCCAGCCTGGGCAACAGAGGGAGACTCTGACTCAAAAAAAAGAAAGAAAGAAAGAAAGAAAGCCTTTTCCAGCCTCCCCAAGCAGAATCCGAACCTCAGATCTTCTGTGTTCTGGAGGTATCTAGTACCTGCGTCTATGATAATACCTACCCTACTGTTTAATTATTGACATGTTTGTTTCCCCAACCAGCTGGGCTCCTCCCAAATGCTCCAGTTGTCTTGGTATCCCCAGTGCTTGGTATACAGGAGGTGCCCAATAAATGCTCATGAAATGCATGATTGTAGTGGCAAAAGCCAGGCCTGTCAGGAGACTCCTGCGTACCAGCCGCACTCCTTCCTTGCCACGCTTCCCCAGGCAGAGGCTGGCCTCCTCGGCACGATGGCAGTGCCTGGTGTCCGCTGGGGGAAGACAGGGCGGCCGAGTGCTTTGGGTCTTAACCTTACTAGGCTCACACCTGTGCCAGGTGTGACTCCCCAGAGGTAGCAGTGGCTGTGAGCAGCATGTGCTCACGCCTGTTATCTCAAAGTGCTGAGATAACAGGCGTGAGCCACCACGCCTGGCCCTCTGGCATTTTTTTTTTTTTTTTAGTTTAACCTGCAGGGGCACCACAAGAGGAGGGTGAAACAGACCCAGATGTAAATGTCCCTGACAGAGAAGCCAGTCCCTTGTCCCCTGTCTCAGGAGGGCTGTGCACTGCTTGACCTGGAGTTGACGGACTCCGGTCTGAATGGGAGAAGTTAGAGGAATCCAGAGTCCACCTCTGACCCAAATCCTGTGGCTTCACAGCCCAGCTACACACAGTGCTCAAGATCTGAAGCTTCTAGAGAAAAGAGACCCAGATTTAACATATTTTAGGTTGTAAGGCCTTCCGTGGGGCAGAGTCACTTGTGCGGATGAGAATGCATGTTTTGCTGGGCACAGTGGCTCACACCTGTCATCCCAGCCCTTTGGGAGGCGGAGGTGAGAAGATTGCCTGAGTCCAGGGGTTCGAGACCAGCTTGGGCCATTTGGCAAGACCTCATCTCTACAAGAAATCAAAAAATTAGCTGGGCGTGGTGGCACACTCCTGTGGTTCCAGCTACTTGGAAGGCTGAGGCAGAAGGATCGCCTGAGCCCAGCAGGTCGAGGCTGCGGTGACTCTGAGCGTGCCACTGCATTCCACCAGCCTGGGTAACAGAGTGAGTCTACTACTCAAAAAAATAAAAAACAAAAAGAGAGAATGCATGTTTTTAGATAAAAATTAAAATGTTTTCTTGGTTTGCCAGGACTGACAGACACTGGGAGGTAGATTCTGATTTAAAAAAAAAAACAAAACTGCTGCTAAGTCCCCTAATGCTGCACATATTTACCAAACGCTGGGCAGAGTTTACAGAAGAATTAGTGCATTGTCCCTTCCAGCAAGTGTTCTGGGACTATTTGGGGGGAAAGAAGAAAAACGTCTAAGAAAAGTTGAAAAACAATAAAAGAGTTACACAAGCCATGGAGAAGATTATTCCTTAAAGGGTGACCCTCTGCCCAATGGGAAGCCTGGACCAGGAGTTCAGAGGAAGGAAAGGGGTGGGCGGGGGACCATAAGGAGGCTCTCACTGGACAGATGGACCAGCAAGATGGAGGGCGTGGGGGGGGGCATCTTGGTGGAAAGAAGGGTGCAGACCCTGTGAGACTGGGGGTTGGAGTTTCTGTTCTGCCCTTTATTAGCTAGAGATCTCAGGTGTTTTGTTTGTGTTTTTGTTTTGTAGAGATGAGGTGTTGCTGTTGTTGCCAAGGGTGGTCTTAAACTCCTGGGCTCAAGCGATCCTCCTGCCTTGGCCTCCCAAAGTGCTGAGATAACAGGCATGAGCCACTACACCTGGCCCTCCGGCATTTTTTTTTTTTTTTTTTTTTTGAGTTTGAGTCTCACTCCATTGCCCAGGCTGGAGTGCAGTGGCACGCTCACGACCACCCCAGTGTCAACCTGCTGGGTTCCAGCAATCCTTCCACCTCAGCCTTCCAAGTAGCTGGAACTACAGGCACGCACCACCACGCCCGGCTTATTTTCAGGCGCTTTTCTTTTAACCTCTCTGCACTCCAGTTTCCTCTTCAGTGACGCAGGAATAATACGATCTGCCCCATGGCTCCATATACCATACGAGACCACAGACAATTACGGAGTCTTCTTGTGTTAAACCCTAGTTAAGCCCAAAGATGAAAGGGAAGGGCCTGCCTTCAATGCCTGCAAGAGCTCCCCCCTGAGGAGGGACAGGAAATGCTAGTCCCTTCTTCCTTTTACCCTCCAGGTGTCTGTCGTTTTTAAAGAGGGGTGGGCCAGGAGCGGTGGCTCACACCTGTAATCCCAGCACTTTGGGAGGCCAATGTGGGAGGATTGCTTGAGCCCAGGAATTTGAGACCAGCCCGGGCAACATAGTGAGTTCTCGTCTCTATTTATGTAGATAAAAAACAAAAATAAAAATAAATTTTAAGACAGAGGGGTGGGCAGTCCCGGTAAGTGGAAGGTAGAACGTCAGTTCAGAGGTTTGGAGACATGATAAGCTCTTCACCTCCACTTTGGAAGGTTCCTGCCTTCCTATCCCACTTTCTGTGAGGGAATGGGTCTCTCCCTCCAGAGGCCAGAGCTCCTGGTTTCCAAGGCCTCTCCTCTGAGCTTTAGGGAAGTCTGCGGGGAGCCAAGGTCAAAGGCAGCAAACTCTCAGCCAACTGCTATCCTCCCCGAAAGCACCTGGTGTTGACGTCGTCACTTAATTTTTGTAATTTTAAAAGACAACCACTAGGGGGCCCAGGAGCGAGACACTGAGCCCCGACCCCTTTTATCAGGCAAAATGCTTTTCTTTCTTGCTGAAAAACACAGTCAAGGTCAACAAGACACACACTGTGGGCTGAGAACAATACCTCCTGCACCTTCTGCAAAACCTTAGTGAAAAACACGTCTCCCCTGGAGCTAAGAAATACTCTTAACTCAGCCTATCCTCCACCACCATCAGGCTGGGCCAGGGGTTTCAGAGTCTGATCCTGTTTTTCATATTTCCTCCTAATTAAGAACCCTTTGGCTCAGCGGGACGGTACGTAATGACAGCAAGTGACTCCCATGATGATGACGCAATCTTCTCACATCTTGAGCTGCAATCCGTCTTGTAAGACCTTGCAACAGTCTGAACTCACAGCCCCAGGTTCTCAGCCTAGCCACTGAGTAGGGAGGGGTTTCCTCCCTGCCCCCCCCCCCTCCGCTTTGGGCTTCCCTGCCTTCAGTTTCCCACACCTTATACAGACATTTGAATGTCTCTTGGGCTTTACCTGCCCGTGGCAAGCCTCATTCACTCATTGGCAAAAACTTCTCAGGACCCTGGTGCTTCTGGGGTCACAGTCACTCAAGTCTCCATGACCAGAGCTGGGGGGGACAAGGCTTGTTTCTCCTTAGCAGGTGTCTGCTTTGCTGGATCCGTTTCTTACGTCTGCACTGAGACCTGCAGACATGCTGCAGCAACAATGGAAATGAATAAGACCTCCCAGCTGGTTGCCTAGAAACACCTCCCGTGTTCCTGAAACTGATTTAAACATGAACATTCAGCTCCTGACTCACGCCAGGAAGCACGTGACGGCTTTCTCAGTATATTACTTTCTTTTTCTCTCACGTTACAAAATAATGCATGCTCATTGCAAAAAAAAAAAAAAGGAACAGAATATGAAAACAGAAAGGTTCAGAAAACAAAGACCAAAAATCTCCCATAATCTTACAATCAGAGGCGACCACTGTTGTTGTTTGGAAATCTTTTCTTCTAGGCTGTTTTTCTATGCATTTTTAATATCATGGAGATGAATACTGATTTTATGCTGAGATTAATATTGAATTTCCTTAGCACATTGTCAGCACTTCCCCATCTGGAGAAATTGTCAGAAAGTTGGCTAGATTGTATTACAGTCGATTTTCCATTATTAACCATTCCCTGAATGCTAACCGTTTATATGATTTCCAATCTTTCCCATGATGATAAATGTTGTTTTTGAGTACAAAACGCTTATTGTATGTCTATTTCTTCAGGATAAGACCATAAAAAGAATTTCAAAGGGTCTGAATATTTTTAAACCCTCTTTTTTTGAGTTGGAATCTCACTCTTGTCGCCCAGGTTGGAGCGCAATGGCACAGTCACGGCCACTGCAGACTTGATCTGCTGGGCTCAGGTGATCCTTCCGCCTCAGTCTTCCAGGTAACTGGAACCACAGGTGTGCACTACCATAGCCGGCTATTTATTTATTTATTTATTTATTGCAGAATCAAGGTCTCGCCAAGTTGCCCAGGCTGGTCTCAAACCCCCGGGCTCAGGCAATCCTCTCGCCTTGGCCTCCCAAAGTGCTGGGATTACAGGCTGAGCCACCACGCCCAGCCTTTAAAACCATTTTTAAAAAATGAGCTAATACATATTTATGATTTTTAAGAATTTAAACGGTACATTAAAAAGTCGATTTCTCTCCTCTACTCCCTATAGGTAACCATGGTAACTAGAAGTTTTCTATGAGTATAAAAGCACGTCTATATTATTTGTTTATTTGATACTGTGTTGTTCCATCACTAGCTATTCTGACTTATTGTATCTCAGACATCTTTCCATATCAATCCAAACTGATCCATACTGTTTAGAAGTTGTAGAATATTCCATTAGGTGATATATTATCACTTATTTGCCTGAGACCAAACCTCTTCAGAGGCCAGGCGTGGTGACTCATGCCTGGAATTTCAGCATTTTAGGAGGTCAAGACAGGAAGATCACCTGAGTCCAGGAGTTTGAGACCAGCCTGGGCAACATGGCAAGACCACATATCTATAAAAAAAATTTTTTTTTTAATTGACTGGGTATAGTGGTGTGCTCTCGTAGTCCCCACTACTTGGGAGGCTGAATTGGAAGGATATCCTGATCCCAGGAGGTCGAGGCTGAGGTGAGCCGTGATCGTACCACTGCACTCCAGCCTGGGCAAGAGAGTGAAACTCCAACTGAAAACAAAACAAAACAAAACAGGTAGCATCTTCGTGCGCTGGGAGCATATTTAGTAAGTTGGGGTCCCAGTAGTGGTTTGGAATCTGTCCTGTCCCATCCACACCACACCTTCACTGTGAGGAAAAACAGGTGGTGACAAGGGTGACAACCTGACCTAGCTAGAATTAGCATTCTGTTCTAAGCCAAAGGTCTTCAAACTTTTCTGATTAAAAAAAGTTCATTCACTGATTAAAATTGTGGGCATGCACCCCCATTGATGTATATTTATTTATAAATTATACACATATGTTACCTTATGACTATACAGCCATGTGCCACAGAATGACATTTCGGTCACTGTCAACAGCAGACCCCATGTACAACGGTGGCCTCATAATACAAGACCACATATATGACAGTGACCTCATAAGATGATAATACTCTCAACAAGGGTACTTACATAGTGAATATTTGTATACTTAACAGTGAATCGTACCCCACATCTTTAAAACGAAAAAAGGAAAATAAAAAAGATGATAATACTGTATTTTTTTTATTTTTGAGTTGGTGTCTCACTCCATTGCCCAGACTGAAGTGCAGTGGCACACTCCCAACCACCGCAGCCTCGACCTGCTGGGCTCCAGCGATCCTTCCGCCTCAGCCTTCCAAGTAGCCAGAATTACAGGTGCACGTTACCACACCCAGCTAATTTTTGTTGTAGTGTAGAGATGAGGTCTCGCCAAGTTGCCTGGGTGGGTCTCAAACCCACGGGCTCAGGCAATCTACCCGCCTCAGCCTCTCAAAACGCTGTGATTACAGGCTGAGCCACCGAGCCTGGCCCATATTTTGACTGTCCCTTTTCTATGTTTAGATACACAAACACTCACCACGGTGTCACCACGGCCTGCAGTACTCAATACGTTACATGCCGTGCAGGTGTGCAGCCCAGACTGGACCATACAGCCCTTGTGTGTAGCAGGCTAGACCATCCAAGCACATGCTGTGATGGCCACACAACGAAACCATCTAATGTCCTTCTCAGAACAAATTCTGCTGCTAGGCGACACATGGCTGCATTATTGTTTATATGATAGAACACACAAAATGGGGACCTTCAGGGGTTGGATGAAGCATAAAAGAAATATGTAATTATTTATTTATTTTTATAATAATACAGTCTGTGAGATATTATATCAATGAAAGAGTTTTGCTCTTTGTGATAAGAGCAGTGTGATTGCACATGTTCCATTATATTTAAAAATCTTGCATTATGGTTAATTGGGGCTTGATTTTACGTTCGGCGTCTTTCCATCACTGATCTTAGGGGTTGTCATCTCAGGAGAAGACCTTGAGGTGGAAGCTGCCCTGTTGCTGTTCTGACCACTGCTCCCTTGCAGGGCACTCAACAATCCTGTTTTTATGCACTAAAAATATGTATGTAATATGTATGTATATATAATATGTTATATATATACATGAAAGAAGACCGTTGCTGACTGTTCTTAGAATCCTGCCCACTTTAGCCAGGCATGGTAGCTCGCGCCTGTAGTTCTGGCTTCTTGGAAGGCTGAGGTGGAAGGATCACCTGAGCCCAGCAGGTCGATGCTGGGGTGGCCGTGAGCATGCCACTGCACTCTGGCCTGGGTGACAGAGTGAGACTTGGACTCAAAAAAAAAAAATAAATAAAGAATCCTGCCCACCAGAACTGCAATATTTTGGAAATTCACCTCTGCTTGCATTATTAAGTTCATCTTTGAGCCTGGCGCAGTGGCTCAAGTCTGTCAACCCAGCCCTTTGGGCGGCAGAGGCGAGAGGATTGCTTGAGCCCAGGGGTTCGAGACCAGCCTGGGTAACTTAGCAAGACCTCGTCTCTACAACACATAAAAAAATTAGCAGGGAACGGTGGTGCCCATGGTTTCAGCTACTTGGGAGGCTGAGGCAGAAGGATCATCTGAGCCCAGCAGATCGAGTCTGTGGTGGCCGTGAGTGTGCCACTGTGCTCCAGCCTGGGCAACAGAGTAAGACTTTGACTCAAAAGAAAAAAAAGTTTACCTTTGATTTGTGGTTGCTTTGTAGAAACCTTTTAAAGCTAAGAATTCCTTTTAAGAGCTTTCGCTTAATTAGATAGAATCTTCCCTGAGTCCCCTTGGCCAGGCCCACGTCTAAAGCCAGCCCCTCAGTCTCCGCTTCTGCCCTTGTTAATTTATTGTCAGTCTGCACGTGGGAATCCCCATCTTTCTATGGTTCATACCCTATTGCAGCCCTGAATTATTCTAAGGCTCCAGCTGTGCCCGGTCTGCCCTGGGGCAGCCCCTGCCCACAGGTTCCTGTGTCCGTGCTGTCAAATCAGATCGTGTAAGCCTCCACTCCAAAGCTTCCAGCCTCCCCACCTCTCCCAAGGAAGGGCCGTTTCCAGCACTGGTTTCAGAACCCGCACCCAAAGCAAGAGCGTGCTGCTCGGGACAGTCACAGGAAGTGAGGAAGGATTCACCCAGTAACATCTCAATTAAGCGCTCTCTGTCAAGGTGATACAACGCTCGTGTTGACGCTGGCTCCATGACGGAGTCCTCTCGAGAGCCGGTGCTGTGTCCTGGGCACAAGACCCACATAAGAGCATGGTGGGTACCAGTCTCGCCGGGGGGGCTGATGTCCAAATGGCCAGCGAGGCTGGGAGCATGGACTCCCCAGCTACGTTGGCTGGACTGGAACCTGGTCCTTTCACTTCATAGCAGTGTGACTTTGGCAAGTGACCTAACATGTCTGTGCCTTGGTTTTCCCTATCTATAAACTGGGGATAATGATAGTACATCTGTCTCATAGCGCTGCTGTAACAATGAAATAAGTTAGCACAGGTAACATAGTTAAACCAGTGTCTGACACTTAGTGAGCTCTTGATAAGTGTTGGCTTATCGAGAACAAAACATAGTAAGTAGATGTGATATAAACAGGAAGATGTAACCCTCGGGAGGTGGGTTGATTTTGTTTCTGACTTGGGGTCTCATACTGTTGCCCAGGCTGGAGTGCAATGAGACGATCATGGCTCACTGCGGCCTTGACCTCCTGGGCTCAGGCGATCCTCTGCCTTCAGCCTCCTGAGTAGCTGGAACTACAAGCACACACTACCACACCCAGCTAATTTTTTTTAATTTTTTGTGGCAACAGGGTCTCGCTATGTTGTCCAGGCTAGTCTCAAACCTCTGAGCTCAAGTGATCATCCCACCTCGGATTCCCAAACCGCTGGGATGATAGGCGTGAGCGACTGCGCCAGGCCCCTTCTGGGAGTTTTGAAGGAAGTAACCCGTAAGCTGCGTAGAAGAAGGATAACGAACTCCCAGGCAGACGAGGACCTCTGGCCACGGAAGCAGCTCTTCACATATCCAGGGAATGTTTCCAGCTCATAATCTACACACTTCCTGTTCTGACTGGGTGTGTCCCTCTCTCCAGCTTCTTTTTTCCTCCTATATGAAGGAAGGAATGGGCTTGCCCACATCCACCACCCCAGGACCAGAATGCATCTCACAGTAGTCTGTGTCTTTGAACACACCCCTTCAGCTCAGGCAGGACTGAGTCTCTGCCCATCCAGCCCCATCTCCCCAGGCTCTCCCTGTCCTCATCTGGCCTGTCCAACTGTCTCCAGGCCTGGCAACCAGGAAACCAGGGAGCCAGCGCAGGGCCTGGCTTGGACTGAGGCAGGGATGGGAGAGAGTCATGAACTCAGATGCGGGAAAAGCCCAATAATAAGACCTAGCAGGCGGGGTACCACAGGGGCCAGTGCCCTCCTGCCCGGCTCAAGGCGTTCACATGAATTTGCTGATAACTCTGCACTGGCACGGGTGATGTTAAAAGTAATTCGACTGGGCACAGTGGCTCACACCTATAAACCCAGCCCTTTGGGAGACCGAGGTGGAAGGATCGCTTGAGCCCGGGAGTTCAATACCAGCCTGGGCAACAGAACGTGAGCTCATCTCTACAAAAAAAATGTCAAAATTAACTGGGAGTGGTGGTGCACACCTATAGTCCCAGCTCCTTGAGGGGCTGAGGCAGGAGGATCACCTGAGCCCAGGAGATCGAGGCTGTGGTGAGCCGTGATCATGCCACTGCACTCCAGCCTGGGTGACAAAGTGAGACTCCAACTCAAAAAATAAAATTAAAAGCTAAAAGTCATGAACAACTGTAAGGCATGACCCCAATCCCTCAGAACAGACAGCAGCGCAGCCAGCCAGCTGGATGCCAGTCCCACACCCCGGCCCCACCCATCGCCTCCAGAGCTAAGATCAGGAGCTTCCCAGCTGGTCTCCAAGTGGCCACTTCCGTCTGAGTCAAAGTCAGAGCAAGAGCAGTGGGTGTCAAAGTCAGGCTCACAAGCAGCACCAAGCACAGCACCTGCACACAGTAGGCGCCCACTTAGTACTCGTTGCATGAGGAGGCAGCGTGGCCAGAAGCATGGGCTCTGGAGCCGGAAAACCCTGGGATGGAGTCCTGGTTATGCTGCGAACTGGCAAGCAAGTTGGTCAGGCTCTCTGGGCCTCAGCTGCCTTCTCTGTAAAGTGGGGATGACAGCAGCCATGAGATTGAATTAGAAAACACACGCGGGACAGTGCCCGGCACACACTGAGCACTCAGCAAACGTTAGCCGTCAGAATCAGCTGCACAGCTTTGAATAGAGAGGGATGTCGGGGGCCAGGCCAAAGTGGACATTCGCCAGAGCCGACTTGGGGGATCGTGGCCACAAGTCAGGCAAAGGGAGGCCAAAGCGTAGGGCAGCCCCGAGAAGGAAAGTGTGCTCACTCGGTGAGGCCAGACCGATTTTTGTTTGGGGGTTTTTATTGTTGTAATTTGTTTGTGTTGAGCTGGTTGTTTTTTTTTGTTGTTACTGTTGTTTTTTTTGAGTTGGAGTCTCACTCCGTTGCCCAGACTGGAGTGCAGTGGCCGCTTTCGGCCACTGCAGCCTCGACCTGCTGGGCTCCGGCGATCCTTCTGCCTCAGCCTTCCGAGTAGCCGGAACTACAGGCGCGCACTACCACGCCCGGCTAATTTTTTTTTTTTTGATTTATTGTAGAGATGAAGTTTCGCCTGCCCAGGCGGGTCTCGAACCCGCGGGCTCAGGCAATCCACTCACCTCAGCCTCCCAAGGCGCGGGATTACAGGCTGAGCCACCGAGCCCGGCGGTTGTTTTGTTTGTTGTTTGTTTGTATTGAGCTGGGGTCTCACCCTGTAGCCCAGGCTGGAGTCAAGGCTGCAAACTTGACCTCCCAGGCTACAACCTTGACCTCCTGGGCTCAGGCAATCCTCCCACCTCAGCCTCCTGAGTAGCTGGGACTACAGGTGCATGCCACCACACTTGGCTAATTTTTGGATTGTAGAGAGGAGGACTCACTCTGCTGCCCAGGCTGGTCTCGAACACTTGGGCTTAAGCAATCCTCCTGACTTGGCCTCCCAAAGAGCTGGGATTATAGACATGAGACACTGCTCCCGGCCGAGCCAGTTTTTTGTTTTGTTTTATATTTTTACCAGAGTTGCAGATACATTCTACCTCCATCCAGAACTTTCTGGGATCCCTTCCTCTGCTTCAGACTGGGTCCTCCTGATCTGAGGAGTCATCCTAGTAAGCAGATGCTGCTCCTGGGAGTGCCCATCCCCCTGTCGGAAGGCCAGAAGTCTCTCTGCAATCAGAAGTGAGGCTCAGCCAGGAGGGCAGGACAGGCATGACCTCAATGCCCTGTCTCCTGGCTGAACAATGCTATTGCCCCCTTCGGTCACCATCCAGCTCATCCATTGCATCACACAGAGCCAGACATCTCGTAGCCATGGAGACCAGGTTCCCCCTTGGGTGCATAAAAGTGGCTTTTTGTTTGAAGATTAGCCCATCTAGAAAGGACTGAGCAGTCAGGTTGCATTTCTCCTCCCCTGGGCGTGGGCAGGTGTTTTGTTGGTGTTTTGTTCAAACACGGCGTGTCCTAGCAACCGAGAGGTGCTCTCAGCGGGCTCTTTGGGGCTCCTCGGCTTTGTGGCAAGTCTAGGCGCCTCTGGGATCCCCGTTGCCCTCCATCATGCTGCCATGGGTGCCTCGTCCCCTACTTGAGACACCGCCACCACCAGCCACACACAGACACTTCGCAGCCACGGGGCTCTGGCTGGTGACTTCAGACCCTCCGTGTCCAAAGCTCAACAGGAAAATGAAGCGGATGTCAAGCCAGAGACCCCATTTCTAGCCAGGTCCTCCAGGAAGGCTCAAGGTTAAATGGGGGTCAGAAGTGGGTGGCCCGTATTCTTGTTTTTGTTTTTTGTGGGGTTTTTTTGAGTCGGGCTCTCTCTCTGTCACCCAGGCTAAAGGGCAGTGACTCACGGTCACCATAGTCTCGACTTGCCAGGCTCAGGCAATCCTTCTGCTTCAGTCTCCCAAGTAGCTGGGACCACAGGCGCGTACCACCACACCTAGATAACTTGTTTATTTTTTGCTAAATTATATTTTATTATAGGGATGTCAG
This sequence comes from Tarsius wallacei, assembly GCA_963574415.1. Classification (NCBI taxonomy): domain Eukaryota; kingdom Metazoa; phylum Chordata; class Mammalia; order Primates; family Tarsiidae; genus Tarsius; species Tarsius wallacei. The sequence goes on along the minus strand of CAUYQG010121772.1, from coordinate 3,196 downwards.
GTACAAGTAAGGGTTAACTACACAAGTAGGCTGCATACAGGTGAAGTCTGGGTAATTATTTATTTTGTAGAGAGATGGGGTCTCACTCTGTTGCCCAGGCTGGTCTCAAACTCCTGGGCTCAAGCGATCCTCTAGCCTCAGCCTCCCAAAGTGCTGGGATGACAGATGTTAGCCACTGTGCCCTGCCTATATTCTTAATTTTTCTTTTTCTTTTTCTTTCTTTTTTTTTTTTTTTTGAGTTGGAGTCTCACTCTGTCACCCAGACTGGAGTGCAGTGGCCGCTCCCGGCCACTGCAGCCTCGACCTGCTGGGCTCCGGCGATCCTTCCACCTCAGCCTTCCAAGTAGCTGGAACGACAGGCGCGCGCTACCACGTCCGGCTAATTTTTTGGTTTATTGTAGAGATGAGGTCTCACCAAGTTGCCTAGGCGGGTCTCGAACCCGCGGGCTCAGGCAATTCACTCACCTCAGCCTCCCAAGGTGCGGGATTACAGGCTAAGCCACCAAGCCCAGCTTATTCTTAATTTTTCATAACATGTAATGTTCACGATGGAGAGGGGGAAGAATGCATTCACTTTCTATTGAACCGCCTGATTATAGATGCTGCAACAGTGTGCCATAAAGTCATCATGCTAGAGCAGAAAGTAACTGCATGTTGGAGAAACTGAGGCCTGTGATATTAGGTGACTGGCCCCAGGCCATGCCGGTGGCTGGGGGCAGAGCCAAGGTCACATTCCGGGGCTCTGGCTGTGGGCCTAGAGCCCTAGTAACCCCCTGCTAGGAGGAGAGAAACGCCAGCTCCTTTCTTCAGGCCTGGCGTCTCGTCCTGCATCGGCCTGTGGAGGAGACAGTTGTCTCTGAAAGGGCAAACCACCAAAATGGAGTCACCTGAGCAACCATTCTGCCGCTGCTCAGCTGTCATGCTTTCCTCGCATGTGACCTCAGTGGCCTCTGACCACTAACCGAGAACAGGCTGGCTTCCCAGCGGTGGTCCCTGAGGATGGTCTCGCAAACCCCCAGCATGCTTTGTACCTACTACCTTTTACCCAAAGTGTTTGTATTCCAGCCATCAAAGGCCAAGCTGACCTCATCTATGGTGAGCAGCCCTTGGTGACCTACGTGACACAGACCATCACCCCATCATCCTGGCTACAGTTCCTGGGTTCCCCTGCCCTCTATGTGATGATGTAAAACAGAACACCATCCTATCACCTTAATGATCTATCCCCATTAAAAAAAAAAAAAGCTTTAAAAAACATTCACCCTCAAGCAGCGCCCCAGGCTTTCTCTAACCTCCGGCCCCTCCCTAATCTCGGGGAGATGGGTTTCCTCTCTCCTCTCTAATCTACTTTCTAAATAAACGATATTTCCGATCTAATTTCTATGCGATTCTTCGCATCTTACCCACAGCACCAGCCCTGCCCACCAGCCCACTGACCTAACATTTGGCTGAAACACATCCCTTCAGCTCAGACAGGACTGAGTTCTGCCCATCCAGCCCCATCTCCCCAGGCTCTCCCTGTCCTCACCCAGCCTGTCCCTAACAGTCTCCATTAGGGTCACGCTCCCAGAGGGACCTCCAGAATGCTAGGTCAGGCCCGCTGGGAGTGTGGGGTGTCTGGGGTACGAACTAATGCCACATGAAAGGTGCAAAGAAGTGCACAGAAGTTAGATTAGAAAATATAGTTTATTTAAAAATAAATTAGAGAGAGAAAGAGAGAGAAGCTTCACCTCCCCAAGGTGGGGGAGGGGGGCAAAGCCAGGAAGCATGGCTACAGCCATACCTCAAAGAGCACATGGCCATGCCAGAGTTCAGCAAGGCAGTAGCCAAATGGCTGCTCATGGTTGAGTCCTTTTAACTTTTTCCTTTGATGGGGGGAGGTCATTAAGGTGATGGGGTGGTGGTCTGCTGCAGGTCATCACGAAGGGACAGGTCATCGCAGGTACTGATGTCAGGTGATGGACAGCGGGCAGACGGTGGGTCAGTCACATGAGTCTTAGACAATGAGGTCGCCAGACATTAGCATTTCATGCCTTCAGGTGGGCTAGATGGGGGGAGACAAGGGGAGTTTTCCCGCAAGAGACTTGCCAGACATTTGCAATCCACACACTCCTTGACCAAAAAGTGGTCTTATTATCATTTCTTTTTTTTTTCTTTTCTTTTCTTTTTGAGTCGGAGTCTTACTCTGTCACCCAGGCTGCAGGGCAGTGGCACACTCCCGGTCACCACAGCCTTGGCCTACTGGGCTCAGGTGATCCTTCCTCCCCAGCCTCCCACGTAGTTGGAACTACAGATGTACGCCACAATGCCTGGGTAATTTTTTTTAATTTACTTATTGTAGAGATGAGGCCTCGCCAAGCTGCCTGGGCTGGTCTCGAACCCGTGGTCTCTGGCCATCCTCTCACTTTGACCTCCCAAAGTGCAGGGATTATAGACTTGAGCCACATGGGCCCTTATTGTCATTTCTGTGGCTCTGTCCTTGTCTTGCATCTGATGAAGATTCGTTGAGGGGGTGGAGTGGGCTGATGCTTGGCCTGCAGTAGAATGTCTGAACGCTTCCCAATGGCCATGCTGAGGCAAAAAAGAGCTCAGGTACCTCCTTTCAGTCTCCAAAATTCATCTTCTCATTTTTCAGTCATAAAATGCCAAATGTTGGCGGGGCACATGGCTGCTCAGAAGGAAAAAAAATTATCACATTCCCCCATGTGCCTTTCAGTAAAATTATGTCCATGTCCTAGTCAGCAGGGTATCTAGGAGAGTGGTGAGCACCGTAAAGGACTAGTGTGCGCCCTTCTCGGGCCCATTCCTCCTGACCAGTGACTGGAATGCTGACCCAAGTTTGGAGCTACAGCTGCCATCCTGGGCCATGAGGTGGAGACCACGTGTTGAAGAGACTAGAACAAGAAAGAAGGAAGCTGGTGATCAGGGAGCCATCGTGCCAGTCTTCAGTTGCTTCTGTTTACATGGGAGATAAATGTTTTCTGTTTTTTTGTTTTTGTTTTTGTTTTTTGAGTTGGAGTCTCACTTTCAGTGTTAGTTAGAATGATATTTTACTTATGACTAAAAGCCCCAGATAACAGTGGTTTTAAAACAGATAAACATTTATCTCCCAGCCAGGCTCGGTGGCTCAGCCTGTAATCACTCGCATGACGAGGCTGAGGTGAGTGGAGTGCCTGAGCCCGCTGGCTTGAGACCC
>CAUYQG010121769.1:0-25183 GCA_963574415.1 Tarsius wallacei | reverse complement strand
TCCTACAGCCTCAGCCTCCCCCCACCACCTCCCGGGTCTGGGCCGCCACTGGTCCCTTGGCCCACTATGCTAGCTTCCTGAGAGATATTCCCCTTCCTCCCTTGCACATGCGCAGTCTGAGTCATGCCAGGGATGCTTTGGGAAGATCAAGTTAGACACCCAAGCCCTGGGAGACCTTGCCTTTCTGGACTCATTAACTTGGAAGGAACACTAGAAATGGGTCATCTAGTCTACTCACTTCTTCTACAACTGTAAAACCTGAGCCAGGAGAGGGGAAGGGTTAGTGACAGAGTTAGTGACAGAGCCAGAGCTGAAAACAGGAATGTTACGCCAGCCCTATCATCCTCCTTGGCTTGGGAATGACCTCTAGGTCAGGGGGCATAACTTGTTCTCAGTAAATATACCAGCCCCTGGGGTCACCCCTTCCCACTCTGGGGCCCCACAAACCTCCGAGTCCAGCCTGAGCCTCTGCTCTCTCATCATGCTACCCCATGCCAGGAGCTGCTACAGGACACCCATGCTCATGGCCATAGATTGTTAAATCCAGAGGGACCTCACATGGTCCCTCATGCAGGAGACACCCCATCTGCCATGGTGTGATCTCCCTATCCCTGTCCAGATGTCATTAGGAACCCATTTCTCAGATGAGGAACCCAAGGTTCAGAGAAGGGAGGTGATGTGTTCAGGGTCACCCAGCAGAAGTCCACAGGGCTGACTGGGAGAGGGGTGGGGAGTAGCCAGGATGACCCCCACCCCTGCCATGATATGGGACCATTGTCACTATGGGAGCTAGGATGGGAAATCCAAGAGAAAAGGGAGGTAACTATGTGGTCTCCAGAGGATGAGGCAGAGAGGTAGGCAGGGGGTCTTGAAGGAAAGCCAAGTTCCACTTTTCTGCTGGAGAAGTCAAGGCTCAGAAGGAGGAAGGAATCTGCTCCGATAGCACAGAGTTGGGGCGGAGGAGGGCCAAGAAGCCGGGTTCCTGCCCCCAGCCAGAGCCTCATATGCCTGCTCTGTAGGGCATCCAGGTGCCCTGCTATCCCAGGAGACTCAGAGGGGCCCCACACACACAAGGAACACTGTGGTTGCAAGGGTCAGACCCAGGGCCAACATAGCCTGAGGAAGGCATCCTAGGAGGCTCCTTGGGGCTTGTGGTTGGGGAGGCCCTGGCCCTGCATCAGATGCGGGCCCAGCAGGGTCAAGCCCCCAGCTTGGGGTTAGGGACAGCCTCTTTAGAAGCTCCACAGTCCCCTGACAAACCGCCTGCCCCATCCCTCTGAATGCCCTTTTCACTTTGCACCCTGGGAACCTCAGAGGAAGGAGGGTTAGCTGATGCCTGCCTGGCTCTGGTCCTGGGCTCTGGGCACCACCTAGGGGGAGGGAGAACCTGCAGCCCCCAGGGCTGACTCTGCCCTTTGAAGAGATGGCTCGTGGCTCGCGCACACACTCGTACCCCGACCCACTCGGGGGCTCACGGACCCACACTCAGGCACACGTGGCCTGGGGGAGTGGGAAGGATCCCCCCAGCTTCGGCCATTCGAAGGTGCCAACAAGCCTCTTGCTGGTGCCCCACTCCCACCTTGGGGCCCCACAGGAGCCCAGCGCAGCCAGGTGTGGGGACCGGGCCACCGGCCATTCCTGTTTTCCTTGTACAGACTCTCACCGCCCACCCGCCATCCCCAGACACATTTTATTTAATAACTTGTCATTGTTAAATTATTTATTAGCGTTTACCACATCACCACCCCCCCACCCTCCACTCTCACCTTCTGCCTCTTCCCACAAAAGCAGAAAATGGAAACAACAACTAAAGATGAGACATTAGTATATTTGTAAATAAACCAACCTGTACACGCCTGTGGTGCTTCTCCTTGGGGGTGGAGTGTGGGGCCTGAGCCAACCCTGCATGTGACAGGAGCAGATTTCCTGATGGCCGCCAAGGACAGCCGGTCAAGGGGCAGGGAAGGCTTGAAGCCTCTGGTGGTGCCCACCCTATCCCATGCTCCTCATTTCTTCCCATCCGCGTCCCATCTCCAGCCTTAAAAGACGCATTCCTTCCATCTCCGTTCAACTGTATCCCACTCCCCAACACTCATTCACTCATTCAATCAACTCGTATTTGTGACAGGCCCCTTAAGTGCCAGTCACCAGGCTGAGAACTGGGATTAGTGGTCTCTGTCTCAAGGAGACAGTGTGATACGAGCTCAGTTGAGGTACAATGAAACCCTAGTACAGGGGTGCCCAACCTCATCGGTGGGGGGGCGCTTCATGGAAGGCTTCCTGGAAGAAGCTACATATTAGGCTGAGATCTGAAGTTATCTGTCGTGGGGAGGGGGTACTGGGAGCGGGGAGGAGAGTCTGGCACATTCCAGGCTTGCACCAAGCCTCAGGGGCAGGCAAACTCTTGTGACTCTCCTAAACTGCAAGAACTGCTGTTTGGGGTCAGAAGAGAAGCCATGAGCTGGAGGCAGGGCCAGACCCGCCAGGGTCTTGCTGCCAAGAGAATAGATCTGATCAGATCAAGTGAACTGGGTGGAGGCAGGGAGGTCAGCTGGGTCACCAGGTGAGAGGTGACAATGGCTTTGACTAGGGTGATGACAGCTCCCAGAGTCAAAGCAACATGAAGGTCCTTGGGTCACTGAGATGGGGGTGCAGGAAGCGTAGGGGAGGGGTGTGTAAGCTGAGGGTAACTGGGGCATCCAAAGAGAGATGCCCAGGTCAGGGCTGGGCCTCAAGGGAATGGGAATGCTAAGCACCTGGGTCTTCAGCCCCTAGGCGAGTGGTCGCAAGCTGGGTGAGCTCACTCGGGGGAATGGGACATGAAGAAGGAAGAAGCTGAGGCCAAACCCTGTGTATCATGAGGACCTGAGACTGAACATGGCCGTGCGGTCCCAGGGAGATGGTGACAGGGATGGGAAGTGGGGTGGAGATGGCAGAGGCACAAAGGAATTTGGTTCTCAGCATGTGTTCCTTGAAATCTCAAGGTTCCTGCAAGTACCTTGAGGACTATCTGTGTGGGGGCGGGGGGGGTGCCCAAGCGCACATCATGTCTATGGAAATAGTTCGAATAGCAAGTCTGTTTGCCTGGGCACGCCATGCGTGAAGGTGGGTATATCAGGGTATGTATTTGGCCGCGTCTGCCAGCAAGGCTGTTCATATCTGTGCCAAAGCGGGTGTCCCTGATGTGCATGAGCGTGTTGGTGAAAGTGCCTGTGTATCCCCAATGGTGACAGTGGGGAGGAAGAAAGGAGCAGATCCCAGAGTCAAGGCAACATATAAGTCCTTGGGCCACTGAGATGGGGGTACAGGAGGTGTAGGGGAGGGGAGGTGTACCTCTGTATGCTTGTGCATCCAGGAGGCCTCTGGCCTCTGTCTACACACCTGACGTCCTGCTGTTCTCTCCCCCACCCCTCGGCTGCTCCTTCTCAGCCTCCTCTCTCCACTCCTGAGGTGGGATCACCTGAAAGCCACCTTGTGGGTTCCCTCCGTCTGCCCATGGGTACCAGCGCCCCCTAGGGGAATGCTCGCCTAGCACCCTCTTCTGGGCTGACTATTCAGCCGGGGAGATTCTAGCAGCTGCGCGACTTCTGGGAGTATAGAGAACCTCCAGCTCATGTCCTCACTTACACCCCGAACAATCCAGAGAGGGAAAACCAAGGTTCAGGAGGAGGAAGTGACAGCCCGACGCAACACAGCTGGATTCAAAACCGGGCTTGGCTGCCAATCCATGGCCCCCCACACTCTCTGGCCCCACGATCTGGTCCCCCAGTGTCAGGTCCATGGGCTCTGGGAACCTGGAAACTCCTACCTTCAGAGTGTCTCACTGAGGCTCAGAGAAAGTAAATTACTCAGCTCAGACCGCACAGCACAGAGGCAGGATTAAACTGGGCCTTTGCATCAAGCCCCAGGCTGGGCTCATGCGAGGAGGCCTCTAAGCCCCGCCCTCACCAACAGTGGGCTGCCAGCTCTCTTGCCTACAGCAACTGTTTAAAATCCTGTCACTAAAAAATGTGTGGGGGATGAAGGGGGGACTGTGCTAATCTGTCTCTCCCCTGTCACCTGCCTGTTTTCTTCCCTCGGCCCAGAAAGTAAAGGCATGGGATGGGGGAGAAAATGTAGGCCAGGTCTCGGGACAAGAGAAGCATGGGAGGAGGGTTCCTGCTGAGACCCCCTTCTGGGAGCACATTTTTTTAAAACTATGTATTCTTAAAGCAGTGTCTTGCTCTTTTGCCCAGGCTGGAGTGCAGTGGTGTGATCATAGCTCACTGTAGACTCCAACTCCCGGGCTCAAGGGATCCTCCAGCCTCAGCCTCTGGAGTACGTGGGACCATATGTGTGCACCACCATGCCCGGCTAATTTTATATATATATATATGGTGAGGTTCATCCAGCTGCTGCATAGAATGAGATTCAGCTTGAACAGCTAGACAGTGGGGCAGATGATCCAGCAGGCATGCACAGGATGGACGGGAGGAGCCCCCCCGCCAGCCATGTGAGTGGCACCTCCCGTACTAGGGAGGTGCAGTAGCAGCCCAAGGTCTGGCCTGTGGGACTGTGGGCTGGTGGAAAGGCAGAGCACTGGGAGAAAGCTGCTGGGGCCCCCGCATTTCCTCCATCAGGTGGGAAGGGAGCAGCCCTCAGGGAGCACCCCCGTCCACTCCATGCTGGGCTGAGCCTCCTGTTTCGCCGACTCCTCAAAGCCCCGTGGGGCAAATTCTGTCCATTCGGCAGATGAAAGCCCTGCTCCCCACACCCATTTCCCCAGGAGTCCCTGTCCTGCAGCCACTGCTGCTCTACCCCAGATGCCCCTTTGGCTTCTGAGCAAACCCAGACTCTGCGCCAGGCAGACCTTGGCCCTAGGCCCTGATAGACAGAGGGACTCTGTTCATGGCTTTGACTTCAGAGCAACCCCTGGGGCCTGACTGGAGAATGCAGGCCACCCCCCTGCATCCCTCCAGGGGCACATTCTCCCAGGACCTGGGTCTAAGAAGGAACTCTGCGCAAAACATAAAGGATGCAAGTGGGGAGGGCTGGTCGGCCATGTCTGGGAAATCAGAGAAAGCCTCCTGGAGGAGGGAGCATTTGGTTTGAGCCTCCAAAGATGGGTCAGAGTGGGGCAAGAGGAGGCAGGCAGGTTGACCAGGAGGACAGTTGGAATAATGGCTCAGCAGTTGAAGCGGCCGGGAGGCAGGCACACCCAGGCTGGATCCAGAGTCTGAAGGCAGGACATGGCAGGAGGTGAGACCTCCCTGGCTGCCAGTGCCCTCACTGGGTGTGCCAGGGTCAGTCAGGCCCTTGGCAGCGAGAGACGCCTGACACATCCTTTTCTCTGACTTGCCAGCACACTAGGAGGCGTTGAATAATACAGAGCAATGTATGTGTTTCCCAGCATACCTAGTCAGGGCCTAAAGAAGAATTACAGAACAAAAACCTCCCTACGCACTCCCTGGACAAAGAAAAGGTATACTTTTAATTCCTTGGAGTCCTGGGTGTTTCCCACCCTGGCCTCAAGAGCTTCTATTTCTTTATTGGAAAACCTTGATCCAAGCAACATCAACCACAGCACCACCTAGGAAGTTCTTAGCACAGAACATAGCAGGAACGGGCTGGGGCAGACGGCCCCTGAGGATTCCCTCGCGGCAGAACACGCAGGTGGCTTTCTGTGTGCAGCTCTTCTCTTTCACTCCTCACCTCCCTTGTCACATCTTAGGACGCTTTGCTCTCAAATCCCCAAAGCCGACCACAAGCCAGGTTGAATTTCGCTACTAAACCCGCAGTCACCCGTAAGGCCACGAGGTGGCGATCGGGAGTCAGTCAGATGAGAGCCGGCGGGGCTCGGAGAGGCCTCGAGGGTGAGTCGGCTTCTATTGCGGCCGGAGACCGCAGCAGGGAAGACGCCTCCTCTTCAGAGGCTTCCGCGCACCGGGCACTGCGTGGGCTCTGCAGATCGATGAGGCCGTGGACTCCCCACCGCAGCCCTGAGAGGTCGATGTGAGCATTCCCATTTTACAGGACAGGAGATCAAGCTCAGAGACGTTAAGGAACCTGCCTCAGGCTACACAGCTGAAAGTTGAAAACTGGGGCAGTGACAGAGACACTCAAGAAGAAAAGCAAGGGGGGGAGGGGCAGGGAAGAAATAAAAATGGTAGCACCCTCTTCTTGGGCACTTCAGCCACGCTGAGCCTTGTTGTGCCTATCTCACTGACTGCTCTCACTGACTGCTCACACCAACCATGGTGGGTGCTGTCACCATCCTATTTATTGATAAGGCAGCTGAGGCTCAAAAATGCTAGGGCCAGGCATGGTGACTCACACCTACAGTCCCAGCTACTGGGGAGGCTGAGGCAGGAGGTTCACTTGAGCCCAGGAGTTTGAGGCTGCAGTGAGCTATGATTGTGCTGCTGTGCTCCAGACTGGGTGACAGAGACTCTGTCTTTAAAAAAAAAAGAAGACGAAGACGAAGGAAGGCTGAAAGCCTGGGGAAGCCTGCTTACCCGCAGCGCCTTGGCTCCAGGGAAATCAGTCCTCTCTGAGCCCAGGGGGAGGACACAGAGGGGAAGCAGAGGATAAGTGAGCTGTCAGCATCCCCCCCTCCACACAGCCCAGCCAGCCCCTTCTCCTCCTTGGGAATGTCAGCAGACTTAGGCCCTGCCCAGGTCCCAGGGGCAGACTCACCTTCCCCAAGACCGCCTCTGGGCACATGAAGAGGGCTCCCCCACCAAGCAAGGTCCATGTACACTCTCAGGACATGCCATCCCCGATGGATGCTTCCAAAGCAGGTTGGAGATTCTGGCTGGAGGTCAGTGTTTCTGTTTCATTGTTTCAGACACTGTGACCTACCAGTCAGTGAATAGACACCAGGGCCTCCCACGACTACAGTGCCTGTGCCAGAGGAGGCGTCAAGGCAGAGGCAGTGAGAACTCGTCCCTGCCAGTCATCCAGGCCTGAGTCTGGTGGCCAGAACACCTGATTCCCTGTGACTGCTTCCTGGGTGAAGTAGGGCCACCTTCACAAGTTGCAGGGATGTTTGCAACCACATTCCTCACCACAGGGGGGAGCCCTAGAGCCCATGACCAATTTGCAGGCACAAGGTAAGAGGACAGGACAGAGCCAGCTCCGAGGCTTCTAATGCCTCCTCATGGAGGTGTCAAAGGGTTAACGAATAAATGGCGAATGAAGCCCTGTATTGCTTAAGCTAGTTAGAGTCTCTGTAACTTGTAACTAGAGTCCCAGCTAAAACCCACACTATCTCATAGTGGATGAATAGATGAGATATTTCCAAGTTTCTGGTGTAAAAATCAGTGTGTTTTTAAAAAAAGGTAGCAAAGTTGATTCTCAACAGAGTGCAATAATGGCCCCAGCACCTGCTCCCCCACCCCCAATTTTGCAACATCACCCCACTTCATTTAAATAAGGACAGTTTGTGAAGCTCTGAGGGGTGGAGGAGCTTGTTCAGGGTAACAGGCTTGTGAATGGCAGTTCCTGAGGGCAGGTTACCAGTGTAAACAAGCACCTTTGCCTAGAAGGAAGGCCAGGACAAACCCAGACAGGAAAAGCCCCAGATTTTCTGCAACTCAGCTCTTCTGAGGGGTGGGGGCCACCTTCATCAGCCCAGGCTCCAAGACAAGGAGCACCTCAGAGTGACCTGAGGGCCAGGTGAGGGGGCCTTTTCCCAGGGAACCCAATGAGGACTGGGAGGTGTGACCCATTCTAAGCTGCTTCCTGGGCACTGGCCAGCAGGCTGCTCAGACATGATAAGACAAGAGAAGCAGGGAGGGAGGGAGACTGATGACCAAGAGCCACCCTACCTCTCTTGGCCTAGCCCAGCCCTACACAGGCACAATCTGAGCCCTGCACATCCTTGTCTTGTAGTGTTCAGAGGGGAAGGCAGAGCTCAGCCTGGTCAGCCATTTGCTGAAGTCATATAGCCAGTCAGCACAGGTGGGAAGATGCCTTAGAGAGTTGGAAGGGAAGGGAAGGGAAGGGAAGGGAAGGGAAGGGAAGGGAAGAGAGTGTGTTCATTTCCACAGACCAAAGGCTCCCAGGAGAAGGCACTGGGAAATTAGGAGCCTAGAAAATTGGTCAATGTCAGGGGTCAGGAGAAGCAAGGAGAAGTAGGGCTCATCTGTGGGGAGGCCTGATATAGAAGCAGGTGCAGGAGCTGGGGCTGAGGGACTGGACAAAGCCAGACTGGGACCCCTGGGAGCCTGGTCATATTCCTTGTGCCCTTTCCAAGTCACTGGGGAAGTTGGAAAACTGTCCCAGTCGTGATTCCTCAAAGCCAGGGCATTGCTCAGGAGGGATCTCTCATCACTGAGCAGGAAAATATGAAGACAAACTATTGGATTTCCCCCCCTGGAGTTGTTGCTTTATTTGTAGTTGGCTGCTTTGTTGTTTAGTACAACAAGGTTTCTGATTGTTTTATCTTCTTCAGGTAAGGATGTATCTTTCTTCATTAAATATCATCCCTCTTTTTCTTCTTTAATGCTTTTGGTCTTGAATTCCACTTTGATAATGACATTGGTACATCTAAATTCTCTTTTGTTTACCTTAACTTACTCTGTCTTTGTCCAGTCTCCCTTTTTTTTACAACTTTTCTTTGCCCCCCTTTTTTGGGGGCTGTTTTTTATTTTTTTAATTAGCATATAACTGTCCCTCATTTTTATTTTCATCATATTATATTTAATACATACACAAAGAAAATATATGTTATATAAATTATGAAGCATAATAAAATGAACACCTGTGAACCCAACACCAGCCATAAGAATTAGAATATTACTAAGACTATTGAGTTTTCTTCTGGATTCCATCTCACCCATCTCCTTATCTCACCCCTGAAGAGAACCACAATCATGTGTTTATCATTGCCTTGCTTGTTAAAAATGAATTCCTAAAAGTATATATTGTTCAGTTTTGCTGGTTTTTGAGATTTATACAAGTGAAATCATATATGTATAGGCTTCTGCTAGCTTTTATTTTTATATTTTACTTAAAACTGTTTCCAACATGCACCCACATTGCTGCATGCTGCCATTATTCATTAAGCTATATGACATTCCATTTATTTATTATTCTCCAATTGCAGATATTTGAGTTGTTTCTGGTTCTTGACTAGAATGAACAGTGCTTCAATTAATGTCCATCAACATGGTTCATAATGTGTGCACACCGGAATTTTTCCAGCACATAGCTTGGTAGGAGGGCACTGCTGGGGTGCCAGGGTATGCACAGCGGCAACTTTATAAAACAAAGCCAGTGTTTTCCAAAGTGATTTTACTAATTTGCATTCCAACAGCCATTAATAAGCCTTCCCATTGTTGGCCATCCTTGACAACACTTTTGCATTTTTTACCTTCCCCAAATCATCTTAATTTGCTTCTCTTTTATTGAGTTTGAGCATCTTTTTGTATGTGTATTCTTCATTTGTGAGGTTTTTTTTTCCTGTAAAATGTCTATTGATGTATTCTTGCTCAATTTTCTTTTGGGTTGTTTATCTTTTTCTCATTTACTTCTAGGAGTTTTTAAAAAAATATATTCTGAATACAAATCCTTTACATGTTATATGTGTTACAAATAATTTCTTCCTGTTTATGATTCCCCCTCCTTTCTTTATGTTGTCTTTTGATGAATAGAACTTCTTGATTTTTATGTAGCCTAATTTATCACACTTTTTATGTCTCGTACTTTTTTTGGGGTCTTATTTATAAAATCCTCCCTACCTGAGTCATAAAGATACTCTGTTGTATTTTTTCTTGAATGTTAAGGTTTTGACTTTCACATTTAAAACTTTAATCCATCAAGAATTGAGTTTTTGGGGTACAAGGGAAGTGAAGTAAGGATCCAATTTCATATTTTTCCATATGGATAACCAATTATCCTAGCAACTCATATTGATTTGTCTGTCCTTTCCTGGGAATCTGAAATGTCAGTCCTGTCATGTGTCAAATTTCCATGTATGTGTTTATTACTGTCACATTGTTCTATTGGTCTAATCCTGTGCCATATCGTACTGCCTTAATTACTAACACTTTATAATATCTTGATTGTATTTAGAGCTGGGTCTTCCACCACTTCTTCAGGATGCACAGCTAGTCTTGGGCTTTTGTTCTTCCATATGGGTTCTAGAATCAGTTTGTAAAATACCTTTAAAAATTCTTTTGGGATTTTTACTGAAATTGCAGTCATTCTTTATATCAATATGGGGAGAACTGATAAATTGTGGGCAATGACTCTTTCCCTCCTTGGAAAGAACAGATCTCCCTGTTTGTCTGGGTCTTCTTTAATATTTTTCAATAAAGTTGTATTATTTTCTACATCAGGTCTTATGCATCTTTTATTAGATTTGTTTTTAGATTCTTTCTGTCACTCTTCTGTCTTCTTCTGAATTGTTTACTTTTATAAGCAAGTGTAGAGAAAAGCAATTTAGTTTTGAATATTGATCTTATATCCTGCCTTGATAAGCCTTCATTAATTCTAATAATCTCTCCAGAGATTATTTTGGATTTTTCTATATAATCTGGAAAGAATGATAGTTTTGTTTCCTTCTAATCACTATACTTTCTTTCTTTTGTCTTAAACATCTTGGCTAGAACTTTTAATAAAATGTTGATTAGGAGGCTATCAATTGGGATCCCTGTCTTGTTCTGTTAAGGAAAGTTTTTTTTTTTTTTTACTACTATGTATGACTTTGCTAAATTTTGCAAGTTAAGAAAATTCCCATGTATTCCAAGTAAGATAAGAATTTTAATCATGGAAAGATATTTTTATTAAATGCTTCTTCTGAATGGATTTTTCTCTTTAAACTGTTAATGTCATTGCATATGTTCATACATATTATATATAAATATTATATAACATGTAATACATTGTATGTTATTATGTAATATATCATATAGTATTATATATTACATAGCAATATAATATATACTATATAATATTAACATTGTTAATATATAATATGTATTAATGTTGAACCACCTTAAATATTATGTTATATTCAGTTCTTTGCAACTAGGTACATGAGTGAGGTTGTCTTGGTTTGGATAATAAGATTATATTGGTTTCACAACTGAGGAGGATTCTTTCTTTTCTATTCTTTAGAAAATAGAGAATAAAAATAAAATATAGAATTATAATATCTAATCTTTGAATGTTTGAAATCATCTGGACTTGGTGTTTTCTACGTGGAAATATTTTAACTACCACTTCAATTATATTCAGTGGTTGTGGGACTTTTGGGGATTTGTATTTCTTCTTGAATCAGTTTTAAAAAAGTATGTGGTTCTTTTGTTGTTGCTGTTTTGCTTTGTTTGGGAGTTTTTTTGTTTTGTCTTGTTTTTTGGTTTTGTCTTTATTTTTGAGTCAGACTCTCACTCTGTCACCCAAACTGGAATGCAATGGCATAACCATGGCTCACTGCAGCCTCGACCTCCTGGGCTCAGGCAATCCTTTCACGTCAGCCTCCCAAGTAACTGGGACTACAGGCATGTACTACCATGGCTGGCTAATTTTTTAAATTTTTTGTAGAGCTGAGGTCTCACTATGCTGCTCAGGTCGGTCTCAAACTCTGGGTTCAAGCAGTCTTCCTGCCTTCGTTTCCCAGAGTGCTGGGATCACAGGCATGGGCTACCACACTTGGCAATAAGTTATGTGTTTCAAAAAATTTGTTCATTTTGCCTGTTTTTACAATTATTAATACAAAGCTATTTAAGGTATTCTTTTCTTTATCTGTTTAATCTCTGCTTTATCTATAGCAGTATTTCTTTTTGCATTCTTAATGTTATTTATTTATGCTTTATATTGTTTATCTTTCATCAAATTTGCCAGAGGTTTATTTTTAATTTTTATTTTTTTGAGTTGGGGTCAAAACTGAGGAGGCTGGAGTGCAGTTGCACGACCATGGTTCACTTCAGCCTCAACCTCTTGGGCTCAGGCAGTCCTTTCACCTCACCCTTCCAAGTAGCTGGAACCACAGGCATGTGCTACCACACCCAGCTTTTTTTTTTTTTTTAATTGTAGAGACGAGGTCTCGCCAAGTTGCCCAGGCTAGACTCAAATTTCTGGGCTCAGGCAATCCTCTTACCTCCACCCCCCAAAGTGCCAAGATTACAGGCGTGAGTTACCATTTCTTTAAACATTTTGTACATGATTATCTTATTTTCTGTATTTGGTCACTGCAATAACTGAAGTATTAAAGGAGCATGGCCAAACATATTGGTTTATTGCTGGTGCTCACTCATAGTGACTCGTTTCCTTAGAGTTTGGTGACTATTGATAGTGAGCTTATAGTTTGTTGAACGTAATCATGAGAATCCTGGGGGCCAATTTAATTGAAGGTACATCCGCAGTCTGACAATTAAGTTCATAAACTTGCCACCATGTGCTTACACTGGCAGCAAACAACTCAGTAAAATTTCATAACCTTGGTATCAGTGCCCCACAGCTGTGTTCATGTTGATGTGTGGCAGTGTCTTGCTGAGTGGAGTTCATTATTGTTGTTGCATGTTTTTGTGTGCCATTCCGAGAATGTTGGAACTTGAATTAGAGCAATGAACAAACATTAAATTTCTTGTTAAACTTGGCAGGAGTGGAATCAGGGACATGTTAGTCCAAGTTTATGGGGATAATGCCATGAAGAAAACGGCAGTGTACAAATGGACTAAACATTTTTCTGAGGGGAGAGAAAGCATCACTGATGAAGAGAGGTCAGGGCAGCCAGTAACAAGCAGAACTGACAAAAACATTACAAAAATTCACTGACTTGTGCATCAAAATCATCAACTAACTGTGGGAAGCATAGCAGACCAAATAAACATCAATAGAGAAACAGTCAGGAAAATCTTAACTGAAAATCTTGACATGAGAAAGATGTGTGCAAAAATGGTCCTGAAGGAGCTCTTGCATCATGACAATGCACCAGCTTACTCAGCACTGTCTGTGAGGGAGTTTTTAGCTGGTAAACAAATAATTACTCTTTCTACTTTACTGATCTGGCCACCAATGACTTTTTTTCTTTACCCAAAGATACAGGAACTATTGAAAGGAAGACATTTTGGTGACATTCAGGACATCAAGGTTAATATGACAAGAGCTCTGATGGCCATTTCAGAAAAAGAGTTCCAAATTTCTTTGATGAGTGGACTAGAAACTGGTGTTGGTGCATAGCTTCCCAAAGGGAGTACTTCAAAAATGACCATAGTGATATTCAGCACTGACATATGTAGCACTTTTTCTAGGTTGAGTTCTCAACTTAATTTTCAGACCTCATACATTTGCATGATGAGGGCATTTGTTGAGGGCATTTGCATTTGTGTCTGCCAAGAGCCAAGGGGCTGATCTCAATGTGGGACTACTTTAACCACCTTTAAGAAACTCTGGCTCCCAGCCCTGACAACATAGTGAGAACTTGTCTTTAGCAGAAAATTAGCTGGGCATATTAGTGTGCACCTGTTGTCCCAGTTACTCAGAAGGCTGAGGTGGAAGGATTGCCTAAGCCCAGGAGGTCAAGGCTTCCATAAGCCATGACCATTCCACTGCACTACAGCCTGGACGACAAAGTGAGACCTGACTCAAAAAAGAGAGAGAGCGCGAGAGCGAGAGAGAGAGAGAGAGAGAGAGAGGGAGAGAGAGAGAGAGAGAGAGAGAGTGAGAGCGAGAGCGAGAGCAAGAGAGAGAGAGAGAGAGAGAGAGCGCGAGAGATATTCTGGCTCAATGCAGGAGTCGCAAGCTCAGTTCTCTCACCTTGCTTCTGCCCTAGACTTAACTTGCTTATCACAGTGCTTATTTCAACATTTAGCTTGACTTTCCTATTAACCTGTTTGTCATCACTCCATGCTTTAGTTTTCGTTTCCCATTGTCTCTTTTTTGAAGGGGGGCATTTAGTATGTAGAGACATCCCTTACTTTCTAGCAAGCCCAGCAATGCATTAAAAATAATGGTTTGTTTTGTTTTTGTAATTCATGCAGAATCTAATTGTTTTTTAATGGGAGGGCCTTTCAGAGCACTAGTCCACCCGTCTTGCCAAAAGTAGAAACCCAGTGGTATTATTGTGGTCCCATTTTATAGATGGGAAAACTAAATGTCTTGCTCAAGACTACACAGCCAACCAGTGGCAGAGTCAGACCTAGAACTCAGGCTATCTGACTCCAGAGCCGAGTGTTTAACCAGAGGTTTGCGGCTCCCCATATGAGAAGAAATGTGTTTACAGGGTTGTAGTCTTGGCCAGTGCTCTGGGATATAACCACAAGCTTCTGCCGGAGAAGGAATAAGGCTCAGAGTGGCATCTAGCACCCGCTAGACAAGGGAGCACCCCAGGCATCTAGCACCCGCTCAGCCAGAGTCTGTACAGGGCACTCAGCCTGCACCTCCCACCCTGGGAATGAGCCAGCAAACGCTTCCTGCACTTAGGTTTCCATGGTAACCAGTCTCCCCTGTGTTGAGATGCAAAAGCCACAGGCAGTGAGTGGAACATTCCTGAATCTGGAGTCCTCATTACAGGTGAGTCTCCTGCAGCCCTGGAGACTATGAGGGGGCTTAGAGGAAAGAGAATTAGCATGAAGGGGTAATGTTCAAACTATCCACAATGCCACTTGCTAGCACTTTTCTCCTTACTCTCTCCCAGAGTTCCAGGCCCAAGAAAGTTCAGAAACAGGCTGGGGTCTGCCTGCTGTTAGGTTCCAAAAAATACCAGTTCTCCCTTTTTTATTCAAAAGTCCCTCATGCCTCCTCTGGTCAGGTCCTCAGGATCCTCTGATGAATGGGGTCCCTGCCCGCAGTGTAGTGCAAGATCCAAACAGTTCCTAACAGCCCACTATGACCAGGAGACAAGGGAGCACAGAGGCTCCCAGACAAGCAGAGCAAGGCTTCCCAGAGCAGAGATATTTGAGCTGGGCCTCAAGGGGTGACAAGAAATTAGCATGGAAGCGAAGGGAGGGAAGGGCATTCCAGGCAGTGATAACTACAATGTGGTAGGCTCAGAGGCAGGAAAGAACACAATCACTTTAGTAAAATGAGCTGAAAAAAGCTGGAAAGATGCACAGGGGGAAGCTAGACTAGGGCTCCAAGGGCCTTTGACAAGATGCTGCAAACTTGGACTTTATCCTGGAAGTAGTGGGCAACCCCTAAATAGTTTTATGAGGGCATGACATGGCCCTATTGTCATCATGGCATTGAGGACAGATAGAAGTCAGGGAACCCAGCAAGGAGCTTGTTGCAATAATGTAGAGGAGAGCCACAGTAACTAGGACAATGACCGAAAGGACATAGCATGGGTTTAATATACCCAATGAGCAGCTATTTTGACATTGCCTAAATCTTATGTTTTTGAACGGTTCACTTAACTTATCCTCTAATCACTAACCAAGGCCAGAATCAGTTTCTCAAAGATAGCTATGGATAATTGTTTTACAACTCTCCTTCCCAGCTTGTTTTGTTCTAATTAGCTTTTTTCTATTTCAAGTATTTGCCTCCCCCATAAGATTCAAGTTAACCTAATTAGCCCTTTGTGACCTTCATGACACAGACAGACCCCACCATCATGGCAGCAATCATGTGACTAACCTACCCATCTACCTGCTGTCCATCGCCTGATGTCAGTACCTGCGCTTACCTGCCCCTTCATGATGATGTGGAGCAGACCACCACCCAATCACCTTAATGACCTTCCCCCATCAAAGGGAAGGTTTAAAAGGACTCAACCACAAGCAACCAGTCACCATTGTCAGGACATTGCAGCCATTGCCTTGCTAAGCTGTGATGTGGCCATGTGCTCTTTGAGCTATGGCCAGGCCATGTTTTCTTAAGCTTTGGCCTCCTCCCCTCCCTTGGGGAGGTGAATCCCCTCTTTCTCTCTCTCCAATTTACTTTCTAAATAAATCATATTTTCTAATCTAACCTCTGGGCAACTCTTTGCATCTTTCATGTGTCATTGAATCGCACATCAGACACACCCACACCCCCAGCAGGCCTGACTTAACATTCTGGAGGCCCCACCAGGAGTGTGACCCTAACAATGACTGTGATGGCAGGGATGAGAGAGAAGGGGCTGACTTGCCAGATGTTTAGAAAGGCAGATCAACAGGACTTGATGAGAAACTGGGGTAAAGAGGACAGAGTGTCAACCTGAGAGGTAGCGCAGGAGCAGGGAGGGAATAAGGGAGAGATGGCTATAGTCAGTCACTGGCTCATATGGAGGTGACCTGTTCCTCATACAGATGCCAGGGTTTGAGCTCCCTGGAGTGTGATATCCAGGAGGTTTTCTCTCCAGGTCAACAGAAAAAAATTTGTTTTTCCAGAACCTTCTCCAGCCTAGAGGCTTCTAGCAGACTCCAACCACCACGTGGGCAGTTCTAGCTGCAGCCTGCCCCTTCCCCGGCCCCTGGTCTGCACTGTGCCAGCCCTGGCATCACACAGACTTCTCAAGAGGCATCCTGGACACTTCTGGACCACTGGCCCCTCATCTCCCAGGCCAGTGGAGCCACATTTCTGTTTCCTTGTTTCAGTTACAGCATGTCACAAAGTTATGTGTGTGGCTGCTTGGACGTGTAGCCTGGGGTTGAATTAATAAGTTGTAGAGGAATCAAGTTGGTGATTGCAAATCCAAGACCGGTGACTCTGTGTCCCCAAGCTGACTCTGCCCTAGCTGGCTGCATGTCTTCCAGCAGTGCCTCCTCAGATACTCCATGCCCTCTGCTCACACACCTCTCTTGTTCACCCTCCCCTCTCCTCCCTCACCCCGACCCCAGGCCACACTCCTCTCCTGCCCACACCTAGGGCAGGTTCCCCCTCTGTCTCCAGACTGATACTAGTAAGAGTCACTTCAGGCTTCTAAGGGAATAGTGCTGGGGCCCAGAGACCTCCTACTCCCCTCCTTTCATCTCCAGCCCCCAACCTGGTCTCCAGGCAGGTGCCAGCCTGGAAACCAGGTTGGGGGCTGGAGATGAAAGGAGGGGAGCAAGGACCAAGGACCAGAGGTATTGCCCGGCCGGCCTGCCAGCTGATTCAGAGTTTGGGGACACCACCCTGTCTCCAGGGTGGAAGCTGGGGAAGTGGTAACTGGGGCTCCATTTCTGCATCCCTTACGCCCTTTTCCTGCAGCCCCTCTCCCATCACACACCCCAACATTCCCTGGGAGCAGGGGGAGAGAGGTGTAGCCCAGGATGGAGCCTGGAAAAGGGGCTGGGACGAGCCTGAGATGCTCCGAGGCAAGCCCCGCCCTCTGGGCCCGGACCGGACCCCCTCCGGGCCCAGACCCCCTCCGGGAAGGCCCGAGGAGCCGGAGAGGGGCCAGCCTGGGCGTCCCGCGGAGTCCGGGCGCCCTGGGCCTGACCCACGCCCGGCCTGGTGGGGCCACCCCTCGGCCGGGGAGGCTCCCAGGCCCCGCACCCGCTTCCTCCCCGGGGCGGGGCCGGCGGCCACGGGCCAAGCGCAGTAAAATTTAAAGAGGTGAGAGAGACACTTCGCAGAAACCTCAGCAGCGCGGGGAAATGAAATAAGGCCTCCCCCCGGGGCGTCCGCCCCCGCCCGCGCGGCCCTGGTCCCGGGTCACCCCGAGGGTCCAGGTGCGGGCCCTACGCTCGGCAGCCCTTTCCCCAGGACCGGGTGAGGCCACGTAGCCCTCTCCGCGCCGCCCCAGGCACCCGCCGTCTGGACCCCAGCGAGCCGCCGAGCATCCCGGCTGGGGCAGGGTTGGCCTCTGTCGCTCTCCCCCTCCAGGGCAGAGGGCGTCCCCTCCCCCACGTGGAAAAGCGGACCCAGGCCCACGCCCCCCAACCCCGCAACTTGTCCCACTGCGTTTCTCGGATGTCCGATGGCAGGTCTGGTTCCCGCCGCCCCCTCCCTCCGCGCGCCGTCTTAGAGCTGCCACCCCGCGCCCGGTGCAGCCCCAGTCTCTTCCCCCATGATGGATGGAGCCTTCAGGGAGCCAGCGCGGGCGGGCTCGGCTCGAGCGGAAATGAAGAGGATAAGATCTGCGAGGCGAACCGCCGTGACACTGTGATATCCGCCTGGCTCGCTGCGCTCCCGGTGATGGATGGGGCGGAGCTCCCCGCCTCCCACCCCCGGAACCGGTGCCTCTCCCAGAAACACCGCCCAGCGGCCACACGGGCGGCAGCCTGACCTCCCACTTTAAACATGCGCGCGCGCGCGCGCGCACACACACACACACACACACACACACACACACACTCCACGTATCTGCCTGGACTCCATGTGCATGTAGGGGACTGTCCCTCTCCCCCTTCCCCTAGCACTCACACCAAGACTGCTCTTAGCCCAAACCACACCTTATCCATTTGCCCAGCACACTGCCTCTTCTCTGCGCACATATAAACACACCCAGGCAGGCGGCACCCCTCCCTACCAACAAGTGTTCCTTCCTGAGTCTCAGGGGCACCTAGGAAAGGGATGTGACTACTGTGAAACTTAGCCCTGGGCGGGGGTCTTGGAACAGGGAGCAGGACAATAGTTGCTAATTGTGCTCATCATCTTGTCTGGCCACTGAGCAGGTCAAACCTGGCATGGAAAGGAGCAGCTGTGCACCGCACAGTCCATACTGGCCTTACCATCAGTGTTACTATGGTTACCATCTTCCTAGGCTATCACTCAGCAACATCATCGTTACCATGGTTACAGGCACCGCATCTCCCTCTTCTGCGCTGCTGCCATTTGATTCCCATGACCATTACCATTCATTCATTCATTCGTTTATATATCACTCATCCCCTCCATTTATTCCTCAGCTGGGGATACAGAGATGAGTAAGTCGGTCTTCACTTTTGGGAGCACATAGCTCAGTGTGGGAGACAGAGAAGTAAGCAATCAACAGAGTGGTGCATTCTGCAGAGCCCTGAAGAATAATTAGGCCTTGCCACATAGATGGTGTGGTAGAAAGAATAAGCAGGGGACGCCGGCAGGGAGGATCACAGTAAAAAAGGCATGAAGCCATTAACAGCATCATCACCACCACTATGGTGCTCTTGGAGAAGAGTCCACTCTCTAGGGTATCAAGGGCAGGCAGTAAGAAGAGGAGTCTGGTTTGGTTCACACTATGAAGGGTCTTTAATGACTCAAAGTTTCTGTGGCCGGGTTAAGAGCCAGGCTTAGGGAGTCTAACAGGCCTTAGTTTGAATCCTGACTTTGCCAACCCCCAGCCTAGAGACTTTGGACACATCGTTTCTGCACAGTACATGGTACTTAGGAACTGCTCTGGAAGTCATTGTTTTTAATTATTGTTGTTTTTCATCATTCAAAGGAGTTTTGGAGAATCTCCATCATTGACACTTTTGGCCTCTAGAGGAGCTCAAGTGCCCCTTTCCCAACCTACCTCCTAAGGCCTCACCCAGGAGGAACCAAGCGTGTTACTGGAGGATGAAATCTGGTAGTGGAGTTTGCCTAGAACCAGTGCACCTGTTTGTCCTCTCCTTCGTCTCTGTATGGCTGCAAGCTGGAGGACAACAGGGGGACCTCCATGGGGAAGGAATTCCTACCCTACACATGCCAGAAGAGTAAGCTGACCCCCACTTACCTGGGCCAGGAATTCAACACTGATTTGAACCCAAGGTGCTTATTGTTCTTTAAGCAGAGTTTTCCATCAGAACCACTAGGGGGCTTTTAAAAAGTATGGATGCCTGGGAAATTCTGACTTAGCAGGTCTGGGTTTGAGTCCTGAAAGAAGCCCCTAGAGGATTCTCATGTGCACCCTGATAATTTCCCAGATACCGTGGCTGCTTATACCCCTGGGACTAGCATGCAGTGGACACTTTTGGTGGCTACAGCAAATGTTCTCAAATGACTTAGGTGATTGGTCCTGAAATGACAACTGACCCAGGACAGGCTAACCAGAATCCTTCTCTGGGACTTTTAGAAAATAATGTGGAATTATCTCATTAAAGTTTTCATTGTCAAATATTTTCTACACATGGAAGAATAGAGGGTAATATAATAAAAGCCTTGGCCAGGCTTGGTGGCTCAGCCCGTAATCCCAGCACTTTGGGAGGGCGAGGCAAATAGATTGCCTGAGTCCCCGAATTCAAGACCAGCCTGTGCAACTTGGCGAGACCTCGTCTCTACAATAAATTTAAAAATTAGCTGGACGTGGTAGCACACGCCTATAGTTTTGGCTACTTGGAAGACTGAGGCGGAAGGATCACTGGATCCCAGCAGGTCGATGCTGGGTGGCTGTGAGTGTGCCACTGCACTTCAGCCTGGGCAATGGAGTGAGACCCCAACTCAAAAAATAAATAAAATAAAAGCCTCTGTTCATCACCCATATTTGGCAGACACTAAGATTTTGCCCTGTTACTTCCATCTGGTTGTGCCCTCCTCCTCAGTTCCTTTGATGACTTCCTTCACTCCTCCTTACCCATAGGTAACTACATTCTTAATTAGTGTGTGTCCTGCCTGTTCATATTTTTATACTATTATAATATAGTATTTATAAAAATACATTATTATTTGGTATATTTTTAATCTACAGAAGTTGCCATAAACTACTATGTTCATATTTATCTGAATGTAACAATTCCCAACTTGTTTTTACTCCACATTATTTTCTGAGATTTGTTCATTTTGATACATGTAACCTGATTCATTTGTTTAATCTGAGAATGGGTAGTCCATTGTATGAAAGCATCATAATTATTTACTCCACTATTGACAGAAATACAGATTGTTTTCTGATTTTGCTGCAATGGCAAATAATCCTGCAATTATCATCCTTATTCGTGTCTCTTTGTGTATAACTGCTGAGGAGTGGAATTGCTATGTCCCAGGGTGTGTACATTGTCAAGTTGTGTTTCCAGATTGCTCTCAAAGTCATCGTGCTAATTTATTCTCCCACCAGCCACGTACAGCTACTTTCCTCACAATCTCACTAATCCTCGCTACTGCCAGACTTTTACATTTTTGCCCATTTGAAGAAATGTGAGGTGGTATCTTCTTGTTAATCTTTTTTTATTGACCAAAATATGAGTGAAGTTGAGCATCTTTTCATGTTTTATGGGAAATTCCCATTCTCTTCCTTGCATATTTGCTGTTCACATACTTTGTCCACTTTTCTGCTGGCTGTTTGCTTTTATCTTATTGGATTGAAGAAGTTCTTTATGAAAACTGAACATTAATCTTTTACAGTTTTTTACTTGGAAAATACTTTATCCCACTTTGTGGTTTAAAAAAATTTTTTGAAGTGTTATTTCAAATTTTATTTTATTTTAAGTGACAGGCAATAATTATATATATTCATGGGGTACAATGTGATGTTTTGGTAGGTGTTTGCATTGTGGAATGATTAAAGCAAACTAATTAGCAAATTCATCACCTTCTTATAGTGAAAACATATAAAATCTGCTCTTAGTAATTTTGATAATTTTTTTCTATACTTCAATGGATGCAATTTTTAAAAATGTAGGATGTCTTTATATCTAGTGGTTTTGGCATGAGGATAGACAAATAAAACAATAGAGCAGAAGGAAGTCATTTCCTTCATGGTGGTGCTTTTTTTCATCCCTCTCTTTTTCTTTCCTTTCTTTCTTCCCTCCTTCCTTCTCTTTTCCCTTCTTCCCTCTCTTCCTTTCCTTCCTTCTTGCTTCGCAATGCTTAAGAAATTTTTTCAAGACTATTTTAAATTTTAGCCAACACCATGAGATATTCTTTAATACTTTCTTCTAACTATTAAGTGTTTGATTTTTTTTACAATTTAAGGCTTCAATTACCTAGAATTTATTTCTATATATGACCTTCCACATATTATATATTATTTTATATTGGTTTTCATATTGATAGCTAATTATCCCAGCACTATGTATTAATGGCTCCCCACTTCCACACTGATGAAGATATCACTGTCATACACAGACTTTGCATCCATGTGAAAGTCTGTTTCTGGGCTCTGCTTTGTGTTCTATTGATCTATGAGGGGGACCCAACAAAACTGAATTTATTCATTCATTCTTACATGTTTAAACTTCAGTCACCTTCAAATTACTCTTCGCTTGATGCAAAACACCTATCAAGACGCTTCTTCCACTGCTCAAAAAACAGCTTCAGCCATTTTTTGTCTCACCTCTTCCACATCGGCAAAATGTTTCCCTTTGAGGGATTTTTCCCTCCGAGGAAACAACAACAAAAAATGTCGTTCGGGGCGAAATTGGGTGAATAAGGAGGGTGGGGCACAGGGGTCATGCTGTTTTAGGGAAAAACCGCTGAACACTCAGCACAGTGTGGGCAGGTGCCAACCGGTCACCTGTTTGCCACAACTTGGGATGTTTCTGTTGCAAATTGTGATGCAACCTTCTCGAAACTTCCAGATGAAAACTTTGGTTGACTGTTTGATCCAGAGGAACAAATTTGAGGTGTACTACAAGGAGCCTGCCCTCCAAAAGATAATTCCATTGTTTTTAGTCACCCCTCATATTTGTTTATCCTTGTGGAGGCTTATTAATCTTTTCATTCATAAACATGGTCCATTTATTTAGATATTATTTATTCTTCAATCTTACTTGATTATATCATACTAGATCAATAAAGATTTATAATTTATTTTATACATGGGTCTTTTGTCTCTTCTGTTACATTTATAGTTATGTTGATTTTGTTGCCATTGAGAATTAACTCCCTTTTTCGTTTTTTACAATATATGTCCATTATACACCCTTGCTGCTGTTATATAGAAACCCCACTGGTTTTTGAACATTTATCTTATATCTGGCAACCTTGATAAATTCTCTTCTTAATTCTAATAATGTTCTTTTTCATTTTCAATATAGAAAGTCATGTCAAAGACGCCTCCTCTTGCTATTTCTCCTCCCTGGAACTCGCTTATCCCAGATATCTGCATAGCTCACTCCTTCATGACCTTACTCGCTTATCCCAGATATCTGCATAACTCACTCCTTCATGACCTTCAGGTCTCTGTTCAAATATCATTTAATCAGCCAGCCCTTTCCTGACCTCCTATTTATAAAGTAATGTGCACACACAGTACTCTTTTCCCCTCTTCACTACATACATTCTTTTTCTTCTTAGGACTGACATATTATAAATTATTGGTTTATTTTTGTCTGTCTCCTCCATTAGAATGTAAGCTCTATAAGAGCATTTTGTCTACTTCTGTATCTCTCAGTGCTTATCTCAATAAATGAATAATATCAACTTTATTCTTTCCTGTCCTATTTACATTTCACTTATTTCTTTTCTGTATAAACTCAAAAGCTTACTTCTAATACTATTTCACCACTTATACTCTTTGCAGTAGATTTGTGGTAGATTCACCTTATTGAGTTACAAATATTTCTTTAATATAGATTTTTCTATGAATATAGAGTTTTCTAAGAGTTTAAAATATTTTATTTTCATTTCAAATGGTTTTTCTCCATGTATTGAGATTTAAAATTATTATTTTTTAAATCTGTTAATGTACTGAATTGAACCAACAGACTAAATAATATTTAGCCATTCTTGTGTTCCTGGGATGAATTCAATTTAATCTTGGTGTATTTTTAGTATAAGGTTTAAGATTTATTTTGCCAAAATTTTAAAAGGATTTTTGTGTCTACATTCATAAATAAGATTGGCCTGTCATTTTTATTTCTCATACTGTTTCTTCTAATTCAGGTATCAAGGTTATCTTAACCGCAGAAGAATAGATGGGGATGGGGGTTCATTCTCCTTCCGTTTATAATACAGTTTAAGAAAGACAGGTGTTACCTGTTTGTTGAAATTTTGATAGTGTTCACCTTAAGAAATCCAAGTTCTTAAGTTTTAATTGTAGGTGAAATTTCAAAGTGGCTATAGGTCTATTGAATTTTCTGGGGTTTTTTTTTCCCAGAAGATAATATTGGTAATTTTTTAGATTTCTAAAAAAAGGTGTCTATTTCATACAAGTTTTAAAAAGTATTGGCAAAGTCATTCAAAGTATTTTTCTTATGATCCTTTTCATCTTTACTGTATCTGTACTTATGTCCTTTTTTTAAAAAAAAATCTCTTTTTTCCCTTTATTTTCATTGTCTATTTTATTTTATTTATTTATTTTTTGAGTTGGAGTCTCACTCTGTCGCCCAGACTGGAGTGCAGTGGCACACTCCAGGCCACCGCAGCCTCGACCTGCTGGGCTCCGGCGATCCTTCCGCCTCAGCCTTCCAAGTAGCTGGAACTACAGGCGCGCGCTACCACGTCCAGCTAATTTTTTATTTGTAGAGATGCGGTCTTGCCAAGTTGCCTAGGTGGGTCTTGAGCCCTCAGGCTCAGGCAATCCACTCACCTCAGCCTCCTAATGCACGGGATTACAGGCTGAGCCACCGAGCCCGGCTTCATTGTCTATTTTATTATTCTTTTCAAAAAACAACCTTTTGGTTTTACTGATAATTTCTTATTTGTTTTCTAGTTCATTTTTCTATCATTTTGAATCTAAAACTTGGCTCAATTATTGTTAGTCATTTTGGGTTTTTTAATAAAGGTATTCAAGGCTATAGTGTTCTAAGTTTCACTGTGGTAGAAACTCACAAGTTTTGATATACAGAGCTTTAATTGTTGATCTGTGATAAATATTTGTAATTGCTATTATAGACCTTTCTTTAACCCCTCAGTTATTTAGAGATGTTTTCTCACTTTGGCTAGCCTTTTATTATTAAAATCTAATATCATTAAGTCTGTGTGATAGTGCTTCTTGGCTACTGTTGAGTCTTCTTTTATGATGCTAGAGTGAGTTAATTTTTATAAACATTCCACAAATGCAGGAAGAGAATATATATTCTCCATTTGCTGCCTTCAGAATTCTACATGGATTCTTTACATTAGCTTGTTAATTCCGTTGCTTAGCCGGGCTCGGTGGCTCAGCCTGTAATCCCAGCGCTTTGGGAGGCCGAGGTGAGTGGATTGCCTGAGCCCATGGTCCGAGACCCGCCTGGGCAACTTGGCGAGACTGCATCTCTACAAATCAAAAATTAGCCGGGCGTGGTAGCGCGCGCCTGTAGTTCCAGCTACTTGGAAGGCTGAGGCGGAAGGATCGCCGGAGCCCAGCAGGTCGAGGCTGCAGTGGCCGGGAGCGGCCACAGCACTCCAGTCTGGGTGACAGAGTGAGACTCCAACTCAAAAAAAAAAAAAAAAATTCCGTTGCTTAGTCTTCTATATCTTCTTTATCATTATCCGTGTTTTGTTTTGTTTTTTTCTTATTCCATCTGCTGAAATG
>CAUYQG010121768.1:0-18415 GCA_963574415.1 Tarsius wallacei | reverse complement strand
CCTCGAGACTTAAAACCTAGCGCCTTGTGGCAAATGGATGTTACCCACCTTCCTAATTTCGGGAAATTGTCACATTTACATGTTTCTGTAGATACATTTTCTCATGTTATTTTATCTTCAACAGGAACTAAAAAAGCCTAGAAAGATGTAATACAACATTTATTATTTTCCCTTTCACAACTAGGTTACCAAAGCAACTGAAAATTGTTAACAGTCCTGCTTATACATCTAAAACTTTACAACGGTTTTGTGCCCAATTTAACATCTCTTATTCCACAGGAACTCCTTACAATCCACAAAGTCAAGTCATAGTTGAAAGAGCCCACCAAACTTTGAAAAATCAAATAATTAAATTACAAGAAGAGGTGTTTAAGTATAGCTCTCCTCATCATGCTTTAAATCATGCCTTTTTTGTTATAAATCATTTAAATTTGGATTCTATGGGCAATTCAGCTATGACCAGGCACTGGAACCCAGAAGAAAATGTCATCTCTTAGGTCTTTTGTCACTAATAGTCCTACTCAAAAATATATGGGGAAACTTGGTGGCTGGAGATGCTGATGCCTGAAGGATCAGATCCTGCCTCAGGAGCAATGGCTGTTCCACCTGCTGGTTTGACTATTTGCTCTCCAAACAACATGGAAAAGGACTGGCTGCTCATCCCATGAGAGAGGTTATCCTAAATGGAGACTGTGTATATGAATCCAAGTGGACAGTTTTTTACCCCGTAAAAGACTGACTATTAGTGACTGAGGCCTTAGCATCAACCCGTACTCTTCTTGCATTCAGAGTGAGCCCTGATAGAGAACATGTTAATAGATGGGTCAACCCAGTTTTGACAACTGTGGGAAGTAGGCAAGTTATTCAGTCTCACTTGTGGAGAGCTCTTGCTGCTATTAAGCCAATAACTTTAGCGCATCCCCAAGGGGGAGTTCATTACTATAAAGAGCTTGCTTACAATCTCTTTATCTCTTTCTGGTATGGAATAGTTATCAGTTTCTTATTATCAAACAGCAAAATTGTGTTTATTATATTGCCTGTAAACAATGTATTTTAACTAATTGTTTAACTGATGCTTCTTATAAGGGATTTATTATTCTTATACAGCCCCCTTTCTTAATGGTCCTCGTGCACTTCTCATTTCATTCGTATGATGAATATGGTTTACAGACATTGTATGAGGTTAATCCTCTTTTAGAAAGACAGAAAAGATTTTTAGCTACTTTAATTTTAGGTATTACAGCTTTAATTGCTATTGCTACTTCAGTTACAGTATCAGCAGTGTCTCTAACTAAAGAAGTCCACACAGCCACGTTTGCTGAGCAGCTGTCTAGAAATGTTTCTATAGCTTTAGTTACTTAGGATATTATCGATCAGAAACTAAAGAGCAAGGTTAATGCTTTGGAAGAAGCAGTTTTGGCAGTAGAAGCAGTTTTGGCAGTAGGACAAGAACTTGCCATCTTAAAAATAAAATTGACTCTCCGTTATCATTCTGAGATTAAATGGATTTGCCTCACTCCTTTGGAGGTAAATAAGTCTGTTCATACTTGGAACAAGGTAAAAAATCATATTCTTGGAATTTGGAATCATTCAGTCCTGAGCACAAACCTAATTAAATTACATCAACAAATTCAAGACATGACGGTTGCTGAAAAAAAAATTCCAGTCCACTGAATTGGCTAGTCCTATATTTAAATTTTCATCATTTGCTAACCAAAAATCATTGATGTCTATACTTATCAATGTGGGCATTTGTGGAAGAGTAATTCTTTTGTTATTGTGTTTACTTCCAATCATCTTCAGAGTATTGAAGAAGAGTATATCTCAGATCAATATGGAGTTTCATGGTTTTGTGCTAAAAAATAAAAAAAAAGAGGGAGATGTTGGGAACCGGCATGGAGGCCCACTGAGCGTTAGAAATCAGGGAGGGCCATTGACCCCGAGACCACTAGATTGAGTTCGGTTGCTGTGACCTCATTACCTCCCCTTTTGGCATTACAGCCTTCTGTTAGCTCAAGCATAAAAACTCCAGAAAGGGACGAACACAAGCTAACATTAGAAACTCGTTGTTCCCATTTTCCTTTGACTGCAGTTTTGGCTTTTGTACAGCTCCTGGTACAAGCCAGGACCACGTCAAAGAGCCCAGGAACTGAGAGCCCAGCATGACCTTTGATTGAGCAACATTATGTAAAACTGGTTTTAGTTATTTTGTTTAAGTTCCATTGTCTGTGGTAGGATGAAGCAAAGGAATAGATTGTTTATCAATAGGAAATTTATTTATAGGTATACTGAGTAGAATAAATAGATTACAATCGATAGAATGGTATAATATTTATAAAAATTGTATTAAAACTTCTAAGGGACATTAGTCTAGCATAGGAACAGAAAGACAAGTTGTGTTTGTTCTTCGCCATGCTTGAGGAAATATCTGGTTGGTGGGGGACGCCCCCATGCACCTGGTTTTCTGTTCACGTGGAAGACATCTGAGTCTGAATGTGCAAAATTTGGGGATTCAAAACCCTCTGTACTTTACAATAAACGGCTTCTGCTCAATCCGTTGAACAGTTGTCCATTTTCTTTCTTTCTCTTTATATCTATCCCTCCATATTTCTCTCTATATCTATCCCTCCTACAGAATCGGCTTCTGCACTAGACAGGAGTCCAGTTTCTTTTTTTCTCCAAAATAATCGCCGACGCCACCACACCTCCCGGGGACCCTCTAAATCTCTCCACAGGGGCTGGCCCCCCTCAGAGAACAAGTTACATGGGTGCTAATTATAGAGGAACACCAGGTAACAGGGTATGTATCACACAGGAGAGCTAGTCACATGGACATCTATCAGAGAGGAAATCCAGTCACTGAAGAAACCATCACAAAAGAGAGATATTCACTGGGATCTCCATTATAGTGGAGGCTGAATAACTGGAATACTCAACACAGAGAAAGGCTAGTCAATGTAGCACCCAATTTGGGCAATGGAAGTCAATGAATCACCCATCACATGGGAGGTACAGTCAAAAGAGCACCTAGTGTGGAAGAGGACAAGTCAATGGAACACTCATCAGAGTGGAGGGTCAGTCACTGGGGCATGCATCACACAGGAGTGCCAGTCATTATGACACATATTGTAGAGGAGGGTAAGCCACTGGGGCACCCACAACAAAAGAAGGCTACTACCTGTGGCACTCATCGCAGTGAAGAACTGTTCATTGCACCAACCCTCACAGAGTATAGCCTGTCGCTAAGACACAGCACAGATGTGAGTCAGTTATCAAGGCACTCTACACAGAGCAGACCAGTCATTGAAGCACCCATCATATAGGAAAGTCAGTCATTGGAGTACCCATTAAATGGAATTCCCTTCACTAGGGCGCCCATCACAGAGGATGAATTGCCAGTTTTGTACCAATTAGAGAGGAGATTCAATCACTGAGACACAGAGGAGGGCTAGTAACAGAGCCACCTATTCCAGAGGAAGTCTAAACACTGGAGAACACTTTAAGTTACCTAATAAAGAAGGCGGGTCATTCATGGGGACTCCCATGTCAGAGGAGGGCCAGTACTGGAGCACCTCTTATGAAGGAGAGCCAGTCACATTGGACCCCCTTACAGAAGAAGGCTAATCACTAGGACGAGGATCACAGAAGAGAGCCAGTCACTGGGACAACCAACATAGAGGAGGGCCAGGTCTGGGACTCCCATCACAGAGGAGACCAGTAACTGGGACACCCATCACAGTGGAGGGTCAGTCATTGGTGTACCCAATATGGAGGAGGGTCAGTCTCTGGGACACTAATCACAAAGAAACGCATATCACTGGGACACATCACAGAGAAGAGTCAATCAGTGGAGCACTTATCACACAGGAGAGCCAGTCACTAAGGTACCTATCTAAACAAAGGTCAGTCACTGGGCAACAATTATAGAAGAAGACTTGTTGCTTGGGCACACAGAGGAGTGCAAGTACCAGGAACAATCAATAGGTGGAGAGTTGCACACTGGAACACTGATCACAGAGGAGTGCCAGTAACTGGGGCACCAATCACAGAAGGGGCTAAGTCACTGTAAGACTTATGATGGAGGAGGCTCAGTCATCGGTCACTCATCAAGAGGAAGACAAGTCACTGAGGCACCTATTATGAATAAGGGACAGTCACAGGGAAAAGAATTTCATCAAAAGCCCAGTCACTTGGTCACTTATCAATGAGGAGGGCCAGTCATTGGACACACATCGTGATAAAGATCTAGTCCCTGGCACACTCCTATCATGGAATGGCCAGTCATTGGGTCACCAATCATAGAAGAGAAACAGTCTTGTGGCACACATCAAAGAAGATGATCAGTCAGTGGGTCATTCATTATAGAGGTGGCTCTGTCACTGTGGCAAACTTCAGAAAGGAGAGCCAGACACTGTGTCATCCATCATATAGTAGAGCCAGTCTCTGGGCACCCATTACAGAGGAGTACCAGTCACTATAGCATCCATCACTGAGGAGGGCTAATCACTAGAACATTCATTATAGTAGAGTGTTAGTTATAGCACTGATCATAGAGGAGGACCAGAAACTGGAACATCCATTAGGAGGAGGCCCAAACACTGGAGCACCTATCACAGAGGAGGGCTAGTAGCAATTGCACCCATCACAGAAAAAGTAATCACTGAAGCAGCTATCACAGAGGATGGCCATTCATGGAAGTACCCATAACAGAGGAGGCCCAGTCACTAACACTCATTAGAAGGAGGACCCATCACTTGGGCTCTGGTCACAGAGAAGGAAAATCACTGGGGCACCAATCACAGAGAAGGTCCAGTCACTGTGATGATTAACAGAGGAGGGATGTTCACTGGGTCATTCATCACAGAATGAACACTTAATAGGGAATCAATTAAAGGGAAGGTAATCACTGTGGTGCTCCTAACAGAGGAGGACTTAGTCACTAGGGACACCAATCATAGAAGAGAATCCATCCATCACAGAGGAGGGTTGATCATTGGGCACATATTTTGAAAAATGGTCAGTCACTAACACACCTCTCACAGAGGTGGGCTAGTCACTGGGCATCCATTAAAGAAGAGACCCAGTTATTGAAACTCCCATTGCAGAGGAGGGCCAGTCACTGAGGTTTCCATTATAAAGGAAGGCCAGTCACTCGGGCACCCATAGCAAAAGAAGGTCAATTAAAGGGGAACTGATCACAGAAGAGAGTCAGTCATTGAGACACCCATCACTGAGGAGGACCAGTCACTGAGACACCCATTGCAGAGGAAGTCAGTAAAAGGGACACCTATCGAATGGAGGGCTAGTCACTGGGACACGATCACATAGGGTGCTATTAACTGCATAGTCTATCAAAAATAAGTGTAGGTAACTAGGCACCAATTACAAAGAAGAGCCAATCAATGGGAATCTGATTTGAGTGGAGGGACATTCTGTACCTCCTCTGTCTCAGACAGTATAGGCGCTGATATCTGAGGAGGGACAATCACTGAGGAATTCATCAAAGAGGAAAGTCAGTCAATGGGACACTGATCACAGAGGCCTACTTACTGGCACAGCGATTTAAGGAGGAGCCTAGTCAGTGGACCACCAATCAGAGTTGGGCCAATCAATGGAACACCCATCACAAAGGAGTTCAGTAACTGAGGCAGCCATCACAGGGATGCCCCAGTCACTGTGAAACCCATCACAAAGAAAGTATGTCACTGAAGCACCCATCCCAGAGAAAGGAGTGCCACTTAGGCACCCAACACAAATGAGACCTATTCACTGGTGCACCAATCACAGAGGAGAGTCAGTCACTGTGACACCCATCACAAGGGAGGGCAAGTCGCTAGAGCACCCAATATAGAGGAGGACCAGTCACTGGGGTCCTGATCACAAAGGAGGACTTCTCACTGGGACATTGATGACAGAGAATAGACAGTCACTGGATCACTGATCACAGAGGAGTCAGTCACTGAGGGACCCATTAAAGAGTGTCTCTCTGACACCAATTAAGAGGAGACTCGGTTACTGAAGTTCACATCAGAGAAAATGGAAAGTAACTGAGGCACTCATGACAAGGGAGGCCAAGTCACTGTGGTACACCTTACAGAAAAGGATTATTCACAATGTCACAATCACAGAGGAGTCACAACCAATGAGGTAGCTATCACAGTGTAGGACTAGCAACTGTGGTACCTATCACAGAGGAGGATCAGTCACTGGGTCACCCATTAGGAGGAAGCCCAAGTACTGCAGCACCAATCACAATGGAGAGCTATGCAGTTTTGCAACCAACACAGAGATATACTAGGCATTGAGCCACCCATCAAAATAGAGGGCAGGTCTATTGATTGAAACACCAATCATAGTGTAGGCCCATTCACTGGGGCATATATTAGGAAGTAGGCCAATCACTTGGCTCCGATATCAAGGGCAGCCAATCACTGGTTCACCCATCACAGAAGAGACACAGTCACTGGTGCACCAATCACAGAGGAGTACTAAACACTAGGGCAACCATAAAAGAGGAATCCCAAACACCAGGGCATTCATCAGAGAGGATGGAAAGTCACTGTGACACAAATCATAGAGAAAGACCAGTCTCTGTGGCACCCATTACAGAGAACAGATAGTAAATGGATCACCCATTAAGGAAGAGGGTCAATAACTTGGGCACCAATAACAGAAAATGGAAAGTCATTAGGGTACACAACACAGTGAAGGGTGAGTCACTGGGGTACCATTTTTGGAGGAGTACCAGTCACTAGGACATCAATTTCACAGTTGGTCTAATAACCATTATTGAGAAGGCCTAGTTACTTT
The DNA here is from genome assembly GCA_963574415.1 of Tarsius wallacei. Taxonomy (NCBI): domain Eukaryota; kingdom Metazoa; phylum Chordata; class Mammalia; order Primates; family Tarsiidae; genus Tarsius; species Tarsius wallacei. Next base: position 11,605 of record CAUYQG010121768.1, on the reverse strand, counting down.
AACTTCCATTGCAAAGAAGTGTCAGTCACTGGGACACCAATCAAAGAAGAAGGTTAATCACTAAGGATAACAGAAGACAACTAGTCACTACAACATTCGTCACACAGGAGGGCCAGTCACTGGGGCACCCATCACTGTAGAGGGCCAGTTACCTAGGCACCCATCCCAAAGGAGGGACAGTCAGTAGGATAGCCATCACAGAGGAATTACTGTCACTGGATCAACCATCACAAAGGAAAGCTAGAAACAAGAACACCCATCACAGTGGAGGGATAGTCATTGGGTTCACACATAACAGAGGAGACCCAGTTACTGTGTCATCCTTTATTAAGGAAGACCAGATACTGGGACAACCATCACGGAGGAAGGCCACTCACTGGGTTACAAAGCACTGAGAAGACTCTGTAACTTGGGAACCCATAATGAAGGAAACTTAGTCCCTGGGGGACCAATTATGTCAAAGACCAAGTCACTAGGGCAAAAATTATAAAGGAACCTAGCCACTGGGCCACTTGTGACAAAGGAGGGCCAGTCAGTGGATCACGCCTCACAGAGCATGCCTAGTTACTGGGACACCTAAAACAAAGGAAGTCAGTCACAGTGTCAGCCACCACAGAAGAGAGCCTTTCACTGGGGCACCCATTACAGTGGAGGAGCAGTCACTGGAGCACTAATCAGAGAGGAGGGGAGGTTACTGGGGCAACCATCACAGAACATAACCAGTCATTGTGGCACCCATCGCATAGGAAGTTCAGACACAAAGGCAAGCATCACAGAAGTAGACTTGTAAAAAGGGACACTGGTCACAGAGGATAGCTTGTCACTTTGGCACTCTTCACAGAGGTCACTGGGGCACCCACTATAGGGGAAGGCCAGTTACTAGTACTCCCATCACACAGGAGGTCCCAGTCAGGGGGACACTCATCACCTAAGAGGCCCGTCAAAGGAAGCCCCATTACAAAGAACGGTTTGCCACTGGGGCACGAATTATGATTTAGGCCCTGTTATAGTGATTCACCTCACAGTGGAAGTCTTTTCATTGGGACACCAGATATGGAGGAGAACCACTCCCTGGGGCACCAATCCCTGAGGAGGCCTAGTCACTGGGGCAGAGAAAAGCTACTCAGTCCAGCACCCATAGCAAAGAAGGACTTGTTACTGGGTTATTTTACTAAAAGGAGTGCCAGGCACTGTGGCACCAATGTCAAAGAATGACCACTAACTGGGGCATTCATTAGAGAGAAGATCCCGTCATTGGGTCATATATCAGAGGAGATCCAGTCACAGAGAAGACATAGCAACTGAGTCACCAATTATGAAGGAGGTCCTGTTAGTGAAACACTCATCACAGAGGAGGCCTACTTATTGGGGCACACAATTTGAAGGAGGGCACATAACTGAGTCACTAATCACAAAGGAGGCCCAGTCAATAGAGCACTTATTATTGGGGAAGGCTAGTCATTGGGGCACACATTATAAACGAAGTCATGAGAACACCATTCACAGTGGAGGCCCAGTCACGGGGGCACACTTTTGGAAGAGGTTCATTAACTGCCAAAGGTTTCACAAAGGACGGGCTATCATTGGAGCACCCATAGTGGAGGAGGCTGAGTAAGTTGAACACTCATCACAAATGAGCGCTAGTCACTGGGACACATCTCAGAGGAGCTCCAGTCACTGGGGTATCTATCACAGAAGAGAGCCAGTAATTAAAAAACCACCACAATTGAGGACTCGTTACTGGGACACCAGTTACAAAGGAGACCAAGTTACTGTAACACCAATCACAGAAAAGTGATAGTAACTGAGAAACCAATTATGGGGGAGGTCCAGTTACTGGAACACACATCGCAGAGGACAGCTAGTCATTGGGGAAAGCAATTTGGAAGCACGCTAGTTACTGAAGCACCAATCAAGAGGAGTACCAGTCAAAAGAAAATGTATTATTTAGGGTACCCAGTCACTGAGACACCCATCACAGAATAGTGCCAGTCACTGGGACAGCCATTGTGAAGGAAGTCCAGAAATTGGGGCACCCATTTTAAAGATGAGTCAGTCACTGGGGCACTCATCACAGAAAAAGCCTAGTAACTTGGGCATCAATTACAGAGGACAGCCTATCACTGGGACAAATATCACAGAGGACAGCCATTCTCTGGGGCACCCATAACAGAGAAAGGAGAATTGCGTAGTAACCCATTAAAGGAGAATAATTATGTCACTAGGGCACTATCAAAGAAGAGAGTCAGTCACTGAAGCACCCATCACATAGTAAGGCCAGTGGTCACTGCACATATCCTACAGGAGGGCCATCCAAGACAAGGGCAAGTCACTAGTTAGGAGGAGGTTCTTTCACTAGGCCAATGATCACAGATGAAGACCATTTACTGAGGCATTCATCCAAAGAAGTTCCAGTCACTGAGACACCCAACACAGAGGAAAGCCACTAACTAGGACACTCTTGAGTAGGAGGGTCAGTCACTGAGGCATCCTTCACAGAAGAAGGCTACTCACTGTTGCAACCATCACAGAGAATGGCTTGTGTTTCCCATCAGGAGAGGATCAGTCACTTTGCATCCATCACAGAAGAGGGAAAGTCACTAAGACATCAATCACAGAGGAAACAAATTCAATAAAGCACCCATCACATACGAGGCCCAATACTGAGACACCCTACACAGAGGTGTGCCAGTCACTAGAGCACCAAATAGGAGAAAGGTCAGTCACTGGGACACGAATCACAGAGAAGGGATAGTCATTGGAACAGGCATAATATAGGAGGAACATTCACTAAGGCAACCATCTAAGAGAAGTATTAGCTATTGTGAAACCAGTCTATGGGGTACTGATCACAGTGGAGAACCAATCATTGTGGCACCAGTCTCAGAAGAGTTACATTCATGGGTCACCCATTATAGAAGATAACTACTCACTGTGGCACCCATAACAAAAAATTCTAGTTACTGGAGCACCCATCACAAAGGAGAGCCAGTCACTGGGAGAAACCTCTAAGGGGTAGGCCAGTCACTGGGGCACCTTTCATAGAGGAGTAATGGGATCCCCATCCCAGAGGATTAATGGACCCTGGAGCACCATCACAGAGAAGAGTCAGTCATTGAGACATCGATCATAGAAGAGGGCCAGTCACTGATAAACCCATCCAAGAGAAGTTCTAACGACTATGCACACATTAGACATAGGGGATGTCATTGGGGCACCAATAAGAGAGGAGTACCAGTCACAGAGGCACTGATCCCAGATGAAGACCAATCACTAAAGTATCCATCACCGATGAAGACCTGTCACTGGGGCAGCCATTAGGAGGAGGGCAAGTCACTGAGTCACCTATCACAAAGGCTGGCCAGTCACTGAGGCACACATCAGAGAAGGCTAGTCACTGGAGTATCCTTCATATAGGATGGTTAGTCATTGGTGTACCCATCAGAGAGGAGGAAGAGTCACAGGGACACCACCTCAGAGGAGAGTTGCTCAATAAGTCATCCATCAGAGAGGAGGACAATTCGCTGAGGCACCCATCCCAGATGAGGGACAGTCACCATGGCAACCATAAGGCAGAGGGTCAGTCACTGGGGCACTGATCACAGAGGAAAGTCAGTCACTGAGGCTTCCATCACAGAGGAGAACCATTCACTGAGGCACCACCCCAGAAGAGGGCCAGTCACTGGCACCCACCATAGCGAATGGCCAGTCACTGTGTTAATACATTGAGAGGAGGGTCATTCACCTGGGTACAAATCTCAGAGGAAACCAACTTACTGAGACACATCACAAAGGGGGGCAAGCAATGAGGCACACATCACAGAAGAGAACCAGTCACTGTGACACTCATTAGAAAGATGAATAATCACTCAGACACTGATCACATAGAAGAACGAATCACAGAAGTACTCATTACAAAGGAGGCCCAAATCACAGGGTGTCTGGTTACACAAAAGAACCAGTCACTGGAGAACCAATCACAAAGAATGGCCAGGCAATTAAACACCAAATATATAGGTGTGTCATTCACTGAGGTATCCATCACAGTCATTGGATCATCCATCACAGAAGAGGGAAAGTCACTGGCCACACAACACAGAGGAGTGCTCGTACCTGAGATTCGCATCACAATTGATGGCTAATCACTGCTGCACCCATAACAGAGGAAGGTCAGTAACTGGGGCACCACCACAGAAGACAGCAAGTCACTCAACCACTAATCCCAGAGGAGGGTCATCGCAAAGACACTCATCCAAAATGAGAGCAAGTCACTAGGGCACCCATTAGGATGAGGGACAATCACTGGTGGCACTGATCACAGAAGAGGAACTGTCCTGGAGACACCCACAATAGAGGAGTGCCTGCCACTGAAACACCCATCACAGAGGAAGATCATTCACTAAGACACCAATCCCAGAAGAGTGCCAGTCACTGGGAAGCTAATTAAGAGAAGGGCCAATCGTTGGAGCACTGGTAAGAGAGGAGAAATTGTCACTGGAACATGGATTAGAGAAAAGGACCTGTCAATGAGTTATCAAGCACAAAAGAGTGACCATCACTGAGGCACCCATAGCAGATGTGGGTCAGTCAATGAAACAGTCATCGTCGAAGAGGACCAATCACTGGTACAGCAAATCACAGCTGTGAGCCAGTCACTAGATTACTTATAACAGATGAGGAACAGTCACTGGTGCACTCATTGCAGAGGAAGGACAGTGACTGTAGTACCCATCACAGAAGTATTCCTGTCATGAGGTCATCCAAAACAAAGAGGGCTACTCACTGGAACACTCATCACAGAAAAGGATATGTCAGTGTTGCACACATAGAGAAAGGCCAGTCACGGGGGTACATATTATACAGCAGGATCAGTCACTGAGGCACCAATAACAAAGGTGGTGTGTCAAAGAAGCACTCATAATGAAGGAGGGCTAGTCACTGGGGATCCCATTATCTATGAGACCCAGTCACCCAAGGTAGTAATTACAGAGGAAAGCCACTGGGGAACCAAACGCAGAGAAGGATCAGAGACAGGGACATTTTTTCACAGAGTAGGACCAGTCATAGGGCACCCATAACTGAGGTGGGCCAGTCACTGGCACACCAAACAAAAAATAGGTTTTGTCACTGGGACAACAATTACAAAAGAGGACTAGTCTTAGAGTACACATTATGTGGGAGGGTCAGTCACTTAGCCACCAATCACTGGGGAGGCCCAGTCGCTGTAACACCTATAATTGTGGAAGAGTAGTCACTAATGCTCACATTTTCTAGGAGACCCAATTACTGGGACAGTCATTACAGAAGAAAGCTAGTCACATTGGCACCAATCACAGAATGGGTAGTCACTGAAACAGCTATCACAGAGAATGTGGAGTGACTTAAGCACCCATAAAAGAGAGGTGTTTGTCACTGGGTCACCCATTAGAAGCCAGACAAATCATTTGGTCTCTGATTACAGATGAAGATCAATCACTGGGGCACCCAACACAGAGGAGGATCAATCACAGGGGGACCCAGCACAGAGGCGGATTAGTCACTAGGCAGTAATCACAGAAGAGATCTAGTCCCTGTGGCATCCATCACAGGATGGTCTCTCACTGTGTCATTGATTATAAAGGAGGGTCTCTTACTGGCACAACCATCAAAGAGAAGAGCCAGTGACTGGAGCATGCATCACTGAGACGTGCCAGTCATTGACACAACGATCACAGAGGAGTGGCACTTGCTGAGGCACATTTCACAGAGAGACATAGTGACAAAGACATGAATAATGGAAGAGGAGTTATTGAAGCACATTAAAGAGTTGGGTCAGCCACTGGAATACTCATCACAAAGGAGAGTTTTTCACTGGGACACCCATTATGGAGGAAGACTAATTCTTGGGACATACATCAGAGAGGAGTGCCAGTCAATGGGGCACTCATCACAAAGGAGTGTTAATTACTGGGGACCCTAAAAGAAGTCGGTGAAGTCACTCGGGTGTCCATCCTAGAAAAGGGTCTGTCACTGAACAACCATCACTGGCCAGTCACTGGTGCAACAAGGGCCAGTCACTGGTGCAACAAGCAAAAAAGAGTGCTAATCACAGGGGACCCATCACAGTAGAGCAACTGAGATTGTGATATTCCTCACAGAGAAGATTCAGTCACTTGTGAACCCAGTACAGATGCAGGCAAGCCATGGGGACACCCATTAAAGAATAGGGTTAGTCACTGGGACACTCATCACAGAGGAAGTTCTCTCTGTAAGACACACTTTATGGAGGATGGACAGTCACAGAGACAACCATTATAAAGGAGGACCAGTCACTAGGGCCACCCATTAATGAGGAAGGCGGGTCACTGAAACTCCTATCAAAAAGAGCTTTCCATTGGAGCATTTATTATGGAAGAGATCTGTTACTGGGACATTCATCACAGAGGAGGAATAATTACTATAGCATGCATTATGATTGAGGGACAGTCACTGGGGCACAAACTACCGTAGGCCCAGTCACTGGGGCACCCATAGTGGAGGATTAGTCACTGAAACATCCATTTTGTAGGAGATTCACTCACTGAGATAGCAATCAAAGAGGGAAGATAATAACTGGGGTACCCATTACAGAGGAGGGCAAATCACTGACATCTATCTTAGAGGACAGCCAGTCACTGGGACACCCAACACAGGAGAGTCCATCGCTGGGGCACCCATCATCAAAAAAATCCAATCTTTGGGGCACCCATAATAGAGTAAGGCTAGTAACTACTGGGTCATCCATTTTGGAGGAGGCACAGTCAGTGAGGGACCTATCACTGAGAAGGGTTAGTCACTGGGACACCTATCACAGAGGAGGGTCAGAAACCGGTACAAAAATTACAGAGCAGTCCCAGTCTCTGGGGCACCCATCACAAAGCAGGGCTGGTCCTAGGGCACACATCACAGATGAGGGTCAGTTTCTAGGGCTCCCATTTTGCAGTAGTGCTAGTCACTGAGACAACCATTAGAGAGAAGAGTGTCACTTGGCACCCATTATAGAGGAGGATCAGTTACTAGGGCATCCATCAGAGAAATAGGCAAGTCATTGTGGTCCTTTTCATAGAGGAGAGTCAGTTACTGGTCTAACCATCACAGAGGTAAACTAGGACTGGGGCATCTATCAGAGAGGACAGCAAGTGACAGGGCTCTCATCACAGAGGAGATCCAGTCACTAAGACATCCATCAGAGGAGAGCCAGTCACTGGGGTACTTATTAGGGATTGGAACCATCAGTGGGCCACTGATCACAGTAGAAGACCAATTGCTGTGACACCTCTCCCAGAGCAGGCCTAGTCACTGGGGTACCATCACAACAGAGGGCTAGTCAATGAGACACCCATCACAGAGGAAACCCAGTCCCCAGGTATCTCATCACAGAGAAGGTCTTGTCAATGAGACACACATGACAGAGGACACCCAGGTATTTGTGTACACATAACAGAGGGCGGCCAGTTGTGACACCAATCACAGAAGAGAGAAGCATCACTGAGGCATTCATCACAGAAAAGAGGCATTCGCCTGGAGCACTCATTATGTGGGAGGGCCTGTCACTGGGGTAACCATTATGAAGGAGACCTATCAGTAGGAGACTAAATACAAGGGTGGTCCAGTCACTTTGGCACTCAGACAGGAGGACCAGTCACTGGGGAGCACATCACAGAGGAGAGCTAAAAACGAAGACACCCAACACTGAGGAGGGCTAGTCACTGAACCACCAATCACGTAAGAGAGCCAGACACATGGGCAGAAATTACAGAGGAGGATCAGTCTCTGGAGAACATATAAGAGAGGAGGGACAGTCACTAGTACACCCATTAGGGATTGGGGCACCCAATGGGTCACTGATCACAGAGAAGGATCAATCTCTGAGAAATTCCTCACAGAGCAGGCCCAGACACTGAGACACACATTACAGCTGAGGGCAAACCAAAGAGGCACCCATCACAGAGGAGTATCAGTCACTGGGGAGCTTATCACAAAAGAGAGCTTGACATTGATGCACACATGACAAAGAATGCCAACTTATTTGTGCACCCATCACAGGGGATGGTCATTCATGGGGAAAACACCACAGGGGAGGGCTGAGCACTAGGGCATCCAAAACAGAAGAAGGAAAGTCACTGAGACACCCGTTAAAAGGAAAGGCATTTACTGAGGCATAAGGCATTTACTGAAGGCTGAGTGGAAGGATCACTGGAGCCCAGCAGGTCGAGGTTGCAGTGGCCAGGAGTCATCACTGCACTCCAGTGTTGGCGAGAGTGAGACTCCAACTCAAAAAAAAAAGTACTTCATAGGATTGTTTGAGGATTAAATGAGTCAATAAATGCTAACAGCTCAGATAGTGTATGATACAGATAGTCACTGGGGCACCCATGATATATGAAGAAAAGTCACTGGAGCACCATTCACAAGTCCATTCCCTGAGGCCCTCATTATGACAGAGTCCCAGTCACTAGGACACTCATCACAAAGAGGGCCAATCACTAGGGAAGCCAGTATGGATGAGACTTAGTAAGTGGGCAAAACATCAATGAGGAGGACTAGTCACTGACAGAACCACTATGGAGTAGGTCTAGTCACTGAGACACTTATTAAGGAGGAGGTCCAGTCACTGGAGCACCTATCACATAAGAAGGCCAGTCACTGGTGCACCCATCACAGAGGAGAACATTCACTGTGGCACCTGTCACAGAAGAATAAGTCAGTCACTGGGACACCAATTTCGGAGTATTTCCAGCCACTGGGATAGGCAACATAGAGGAGAGCCAGTCACTGAAAAACCCATCACAGAGGAGAACCAGACACTGAGGCACCCAGCACAGAGAAGAAGCAGTCACTAAGACACCTATCACAGGTGAGAGATGATCACTAGATTATCCATTATGGATGCGGAATAGTCAAAGGAGAAATGATCACAGAGGAGGGTTAGTTATTGGGGCAACCATCACAGAGGCAGAGTCAGTCACTGGGGAACACATCACAGAGAATTGTCAGTCACTGGGGGCATTATAGTGCAGGGCCCATCACTAGGGCACCCATCACTAGGGCACCCATCACAGCAGAAGGCTACTCATAGTGACACCCCTCACAGAGGAGAGCCAGTCACTGAAAGGTCCATTAATGAGGCACCAATTATGAAGAAGGTCCAGTAAGTGGGATACCCATGACAGACAAGTTCTAAACACTGAGGGAAACATTGTGGTGGAGGTTCTCTAGAAACTGATGAAAATATTATCCCTCCTCTAGATACTGGGGGAAACATTGTGGACGAGGTTCATTCACTGGGTCATCAATCACAGAAGAGAACCTGTCACTGGGACACCAAAAAACAAGATTGTCAGTGACTAGATTCCCTGATATTGGGTAGGCCCTGTTCCTGGCACACAGATCCAAGAGGAGGGTTAGTCACTAGGGTACCCATTATGAAGAAGACACAATCATTGGGGCAGTGATCACCAATTAGGGCTTGTCAATGGGAAGCCCGTTATAAAGAAGGAAGTGTCCCTGTGGGAACCCATCAGAGAAGTGGGTCAGTCACTGGGGCATCCATTATGGAGGTGGTCCATCTATTAGGGCAAACATCACAGAGGAGACCCAATCACTGGGGCTACCATTGCAGAAAAGAATCAGTCACTGGAGCACCAATCACAGATGAGGGCTACTCCCTAGAGTGTCCATTATGTGTGTGGGCAATACATATAAGTAATGTAAGTAATATAAGCAAAAGTATATAAGTAATAAGCAAAAGAACATCTCATTACTGTCTTGCTTTAATTGTGGTCAGGTCGGACATATTAGCAGCACAGATTTTAAATTGGACAAATAATAAGACTTCAGGAACCTTTTGCTCTTATGTTATTCCATCTATCCCCTTTACATTATGGGGCAGAGATATTCTTTCACAAATGGGCACACTTTTGTATAGCCCCAATGATAAAGTCTCAGCACAAATGCTGCAGATGGGCTATGATCTCTTTAAGGGACTTGGTGAAGACAGACAGGGAATACAGGAGACTGTTCGAGTAACTGAGAATACCAGCAGGACAGGTATTGGCTCTTAAAAATTGCCCTAGGCACCATTATTTCGAAGACTGCCATTTGGAAAGATGACAAACTGGTTTGTGTGGAACAGCAGCGGCTGGAAGCCGGTCATATAGAGCCTTCTACTAGTCCATGGAATATCCCTATTTTTGTTATTAAGAAAAAATCTGGTAAATAGAGACTTTTACACAATTTAAGGGCCTTTCATGCTAATATGAAAACTATAAGAACATTTGGTCTGGAAAAAGCCATCCGGGTTCCAGAAATCCCTGGCTTTACTGTTTATAACTTTATTAGTTATTTGTTTGTTTTAAAAAATTTACCTTTTAGAAATAAATTGCAAGCGTTCAAAGCAAATTCTGGGTTTTCTAAAAACGTAAGTAAAGTAAAGGTTTTCACCTCCTTTGTCCTCTCCTATTCCTCCTACAACTCTTAATTCCTGCTTTCCAACTATCAATTCAATGTCTGACCTGGCTGGTTTCTGCTGTCAGTTTCTCTTCCCTCTTGCCCTCCACCTTAATCTGGGAAGGAGGGGCTGGTGTCTATGGCCGTAGCACCTAGCCCTGACCCTTCAGTTTTTCTCTTCTACCTTCGGAGAAGGGGCAGGTGCCAAAGGTCACGGCACCTGACCCCAGCCTCCAGACTTCTCCCCCCTTCTCCCCTCCACATGTCTCTTCTCAAGGGGATGGCTGGGACAAAAATGTTGTTAAAAATTATTCTTTTTTGTTTTCTTATGATAAATTTCTCTCTAGTTATATCTAACCTGAGACTATACCAACCTTCTTTCCAGATGAAAGTAAAGGGATCATATAAATTAATCCTGTTAACTAACTACAAAAAAGGTGTTATTATGCAGGTTAACTATGACAAAATAAAAGGTTTTTTTTTTTTTTTAAGACCAGTTATAAATCCAGCAATGTTTCTAAGTAGCCCCTCTGAGTGCAGAAGTTTACTAATATTGATTTAAACTCTCTGGAGGGACAAGATCTTTCCTTGTTATGCCAAAGTGTCCAGCTCCATTATTGGGAGGGGAAATAATGACAAAAATTGGAACTTGTATAAGAAGTAACCTTGTATGGTACATTTTTGTTCTATAGTAGAATGGCTAGTATAAGGAAAGTATAGAACAAAAATAGAAGGTTCAAGTATGTCGAAAAAATGGTATGAGTATGTAAAACATGGTAGGTGAAAGTTTGTGAAAAGAAGTGAAAGGAATTCTATAAACTCTCGAGGCTACAAAAGGGTGAGGATTTATTTTTCCTCCCACTGCCATTGTTACAAAAAACGAGGTTCTTTCTTTTCAATACCTTTGGTGTGTCATTTTGGCTAAATAAGTAACTTTTACAATAACTACTCTAATCTTGTGTTATAACATTATGCTTTTAAACTTTAATACTTAAACTCTTAATGTTCTCAGTATCTCTAGGGTAAGATAAGAAGCAAGCTCCAGGAACCAGACCTACCCCACCCCCTTCTGAATTGCCTGAAGGCCAGGTAAATTAATTTTGCTAAGAGCACTGCCAAATTGCTAAACTTTAAAATC
>CAUYQG010121767.1:0-24485 GCA_963574415.1 Tarsius wallacei | reverse complement strand
AAATTAGTGCATCCACTATGGAAAACAGTATGGAGATCCCTCATAAAATTAAAAATAGAACTACCATATAATCCAGAAATCCCACTATCCACAGGAATGTAAATCCTTATGTCAAAAAGTTATTTTCACTTCTGTGTTTACTGCAGCACTATTAATAGCTAAGATATGCAGTTAACTTAAGTGTACATCAACAGATGAGTGGATAAAGAAAATATTGTATATACACAATGAAATACTATTTAGCCATTTTTAAAAATGAAATCCTATCATTTGTAATAACGTGGATGACTCTATAGAACATTATATTAAGTGAAATAAGCCAAGCACAGTAAAACAAATGCCTTATGATCTCACTCATATATGGAATTAAAAAAAGTTGATCTCATAGACATAACACTGGAATGGTAGTTATCAGAAGCTGGAGTGGTTACCAGGGAGGAGAGATGGGGAGATGTTGTCCACAGAAGTACTGTTATATAGGAGGAATAAATTCCAAAGGATTTACTGTACAACAAGATAAGGTAACTATAGTTAATGATGATATATTTTATTCTTGAAAAAAGTAGAGAGTAGATGCTATGTGTGCTCAAAAATGATAAATATGTGAGATAATACATTTGTTAATTAGCTAGATTTAACATTCTACAATTCACTCCAATACTTCAAAACATCATGTGGTATCCAATAAAAGCATATACTGTTATCCACCAATTTTTAAAAACATGTAAAATATACATGTATATATATATATTTTTTTGAGTTGGAGTCTCACTCTGTCACCCAGACTGGAGTGCAGTGGCCACTCCTGGCCACCGCAGCCTCAACCTGCTGGGCTTCGGCGATCCTTCCGCCTCAGCCTTCCAAGTAGCTGGAACTACAGGCGCACGCTACCACGCCCGGCTAATTTTTGATTTATTGTAGAGATGAGGTCTCGCCAAGTTGCCCAGGCAAGTCTCGAACCCACGGGTTCAGGCAATCCACTCACCTCAGCCTCCCAAGGCGCGGAATTATGACTTTTCTTTTTAATCACAACTATGAACACCTCACTAAACACACTTTGGGAAAACTGGCATGGATGATGAGGTCTAAAATCGCACATGGAGGCTTAATGTGACAGATGGGCCACAAACACTTCTCTTCCACTTGAAATCTCAAGAAACAGATTTTAAAGACATAATGCCATTCACCTCTCCTAAAAAAGACAAAATAAGAAATACCTGATATACCAGACAAGGAATCGGAATTCATTGTATGAAATATGATTTAGCAGGCAAAGGAAGATACGACATAAAGTGTCTAGAGAACAGAAACCTTAACTAGAGGTGGGGTACATTGGTCACACAAATCCTCTTAATGGTTCACAGTCTGAAGGAACCAGGTGCTGAGGAAGGCAGGGCTGAGGTCAGTAAACAACTGGTTAAAAGTCGATGTGCAAAATTGGTAGACCCCCCCCACGTCTATTACTCCAGCCCATGAAGTCAGGAACCTACATCCATACATATAATATCTTCTAAAATTGAACTACAGAAAGTCTGGACTCCGAAACACAAGTATAGCAAAAAATAATCTAAAGGATGAAAATAGAAAGATGAAGTCAAAGTTGGCATGTGAAGCAGGGAGCTCTAAACTTCTCCCCAGAGCTTCTAGGATGCTGAGGTCAGGCATTTTTTGCCACCCCAGACAGGAGGCTGGAAAGCCCTTCTTACAAGAAACTAAAAGGCCTGATGAAAGATCTCCTTTGTGCTGGAGATGATGTAGAGAAAAGGCAACACTTCTACACTGTTGGTGGGAGTATAAACTAGTACAACCTCTGTGGAAAACAGTTTGGCAATTTCTAAAAGATCTAAAAATCGACCTCCCATACAACCCTGAAATCCCTCTTTTGGGAATATACCCAGAGGAGCTTTAATCACTCTTTGAAAAAGATACCTGCACACACATGTTTATTGCAGCATTATCCACAATAGCAAAAACATGGATCCAACTGTGCTGCCCATCAAAAGAGGACTGGATTAAAAAAAAGTTGTACGTATGCATGATGAAATATTATGCATCCATAAAGAAGGGCAAAATTATGAACTTTGCAGCAACTTGGATGGATTTAGAGTCTGTCATACTGAGTGACCTATCACAGAAACAAAGAACTGAGTACTACATGTTCTCACTCATAAGCATACCCTGAACAATTATCATAATGCTATAAGAAAGGGATTGGCAGTTGTGGGGAACTGTCAGGGGAGGGAGGGGCACACTTCATCAATAAGGGTACCTAATCTCAAACCAGGTGAAGTGAGGACCAAAGTGAGGCCTAAGCTTTACATACAAAATGACTATTTGTATACCTAACCCTGAATTGTACCCTACATCTTTAAAATAAAAATAAAATAAAGATCTCCTTTGAAAGAGCCAGAGTAAAGCTGAGGAAATTCCTACAGTGATGCCATAGTTGGAAATAGTGGTCTATACACATTGTTTCTAAGTAACATTTTGATGCCTTTATCTTAAATGACGATTTTAAGTGCAAGAGAGATAGATGGAAACAAATAACTGCATGTCAGGGTCCAGTTGATTACAAGACACAAGATGTACATCTAAATAAAGCATAGTAGGAATTTAGCTTATAATCAGACTAATGAAGGTCACTCAAATGCTATCCAACATTTAGAAACTAGGTATTTGGTCACTTGGGAAACTGAGTTTAAGACAGGGGAGTTAGTTTCTGGGGAGCCACATGGAAATGTAAGATTGAACCAACAGTTTAATATTGCTCAGCACGGGAGTTTTGAGCACTCCTGGGAGATCACCATATTGATGCCGAACTTAGTGTGGACACCTGGTTGGCATAGCGCACTGCAGCCCAGAACTCCTAGACTCAAGTGATCCTCCAGTCTCAGTCTCCCTGGTAGCTGGGACTACAGGCACGTGCCACCGCGCCTGGTAACAGTTTAATATTAAATCGGTAAACTTCCAATGAGTAGCTTCTTATAATCAGCCTCTGCACCTCAGAGCAAAATGTGTTCCCAGAGCCAATTTTGAGTTCTATCCTATGAGAAGAAGCTACAGAGGCTCAGCCATCATTGTAAGAAGGGTTGGGGATTAAAGGAAGGATGGGAGACTGACAGTATGCTGACTGCAAATCTGGAAACACCAAAACAACACAAAATAAAACTCATTACTAAAGAAAATTTTAGCCTTGCCCCTTAATCTCCAGCATCTTTGACCCATTTAGAAGTTGGACTCCCTTCAATCAAAACATAGTTCATTTCATGTGGCCATAATTAAGTATTGGGGGGCAGGGTGGTAGATGAAATAAAAGAATTCCCTATTGTCTGTCAAAATCGCATGATGTCCTGAAATGGAATTATGAATTATGAGGAGTGGCTTCTAGCAATTGTTTGTTGTTTTATTTTTATTTCATTCTGTGAGTTCTTAGGCTACTTTCTCAGCTGGTCATAATTTTGTGACTGGATCTTGGATTGAATACCATCTACAGAATGACTAAATCCAATAAAAAGTACTTCAGTAGTATATATTTAGCTTGCAAGTCTACATTAGCAATTTGTCTGGTCAATCTCATGTTTTCCAACCTTAGAGAGCCATTGCTATGCTCCTCTTCAGACTCCACCCATGATCATGAAACACGTTTGTAATCCAAACATCCCGCTAATCCAGTCCAGGGTGATATTGGAACACTTGCATCATGAAAATTGTTTTCTATTTTGTTCTGTGGATCTGGAACCACATCAGAAGTTCCTTGGGGGTTATTCGGGTCAAGATTGGTTTTAAGAAAGGTATTTGCTTATAATCTGCCTGACACTTTTCCAGTTCACCAAGCCTTCCCTTTTGACTGGCTTTTTGAAAATTCAAAGTTATTTCAGATGCAGCAGTTAACTGACATGGTAACACACTCATTCTGATGACTATGTATGTGACATCAGTTTTGAGTGTTGAAGTTATATGTGTTTAATAGCAAAAGTTGTAATGTTAGTTTTGTTGTTAAATTATACCAATTGTTTGTGTGAGAAGTCTGATAACATCCTTTGGCTAAATCTAGTCAGGTTGAATTTTGGCCATTTGTATGTGTTGTAAAATATTTCTGTGTGTCCAAGTTTTTAATTGCATAACGATGCGAAAAGACCTGCAATCATAAACTAGGAGGTCTCTTAGCTTACAAGGAACCCACAGAAAAGTAAAAGTTCCTTATACATGTCAAGGCCCAGAGTTCCAATTTTTCTTACACTGAGTCACAGAAAAAATTTGATCATCTACATAGCCTATAATATCTTATATTCATAGCATTTTATTTTAGCTCCAAAATTACTTTGAGTTACTATAGTTAATATATTAAAATATATCATTGTTTTTGGAACACTGTAATCTTTACTTAAAATTTCGATATGTAACTTCACCAAAATTTGAGTGTTGCTGTGAGAAAAAATAATTTTTATTATAAGACATATTTATAGAACAATGCTGATCTACAAGGTTATCACACTTTGTCAGTGTCCTTCAGTATCTCTTCCTAATTTTAAATGCAATTTGACATAGCAAATTCACAAAAAGAAAATAAGCAAAACAAAGCAAAGAGGAATTACTTCAGATTGAAGGGGCAAAAAAAATTTCATTTGACACTAATATTTAAAATAACAAATATTTGCCAAATTATGCATGTATGTATTATTAACCTTATGTATTAGTTCCTTTCCCCTTAGGGTGACATGTTTCTTTTCCAGTGGTCAAGTAATCTATACCAAAATTCAGGGAAGCATTTGGATGTGTCAAAGCACTGGAAATTTGTCTCTGATAAAGGTGACCACTGTATACAGACATCTGGGGCCTTTTGTCTCTGTTTCAAGACCTGAGTCTTTCACTGATATAGTCTAGTGTCCCATTTTTATTGCTTACTATTATCATTATGCCACAGAGGTAACCTAACATTAGTATTGATAGCAGTTCTCTTTCAAACCCACATTCCAGTTGACACTAGTTGGATTTTAATAACCCCAAATGGTCTCTGATTTTGGGACGGACCCAAATGGGCACATTTCCACAGATGAGATCAAAGGAAAGAAGCGATTTGCTCTTCATTGTACAGGTATCAAACGTCTTTCACTAGCATAACATTTCCAAGCCTTAAAAATGTAGCTAACTCCTTTTATTCCACTTTAAAGCCTATAAGAGTAAGTCATATATGGTCATATTTTGAAACTCAGTGATAGCAGTTTGACAACAATGCCGGATACTGAATTTTACAAATAAGTTCAAAGAAATAATAGCCGTGTGAGCAGATAATCATGCCCACCATAAATTAGCACTGAGGCTTTTTAATGTACTAAGAAACTATTCATAACATGGAAACAACATGGTGTCTGACCTTGGGAACTAGTCTCAGACAATGTCTTTGAAGTCACTTCATTCTTGTTCTTACTTCAAGTATCTTAGACATGTGTCTTTATATAGTCCCCTTGAGGGTAGGGACCATATCTGAATTACTCTATGTGTTTCCTGACGCAGAAAACTCTGAAGCTTGAAAGATGAGTAATATATGGAAAAGTAAATCATTAAATTTTACATTTATAAGATATAGCATCATTTTGTTTCTCTTCTGCTTTTACATTACAAAAGGATTATATGAATTCCTGCTCACTATTAAAATTTTTTATAAAGTTCTCTTCTCCATTAGATACTCAATTAACAATTTGGTATGTGGCTGCATTTTAAATCTACTTTCTTAATTTTAATCCCATGCAACTAAAAGTGTTAGACTGGCACACTTATGGTCACTGGATTTTTATAAGATTGGGCTCTCTTTAGAACTACCTTATTTCATCATACCCATTTTGGGGAACAATAGTTTAAACTGCATTTTAATCTGCAGTATGAACATTCCTATTCTCTCTATCTCTATATTGAATTCTCCTTATACTCAGCCTTTAACCCATATTCTGCCATCAATTCTAGAAAACATAATTTTGAAGGTTGCTGCCCAACCTTAAACATGATGCTTTCATTTGCTGCCCAAGAAGAAATGTGCACCCCTAATCTAGGCAAGAAAACAATGATATAAGATAAAATACGATTGCTAGTTTAACAAAAATTGATTGAGCATGCAATGCATTCTGGCTCCTGTGCTAAGCTCTATGTGTTCAAATTTCTGGTCTCTGATATTGGTGAAGGGAAACACACCAATACTTTCAATACAATACTGACTCTGCTCACATTGGAAACTCCATGCAAGAAAGCCCTCAGGGGCTTTGGGACATGCTTCTTCCATGGGCTCAGAGCTGTTCCAGCACAGGCTGCCACCTCTGATTTCTAGTTGCCTCTACGAGCACACAGACTGCAGCTGCACTGGACACTAACCAAGGTGACCCTCCTGGTTTTATGCCTGACCTGTGCCCTCAGGGTTCCTGATCTGCCCAGCTCTTTGTACAGAGACTTTTTCTCCCCTTTTGTTTATTCTCAGTCTCAGGGTGTCCAAAACCTGGGCTCCAGTGAGATATACCATTTAGTGAAATTTTTTTTAGTATTTACTTATCATTGCTCGAATTGCCATGGAAATCAGATAATGTCACTTTTTAGAGGTGAGGCATGCCAAGTTGTATCTGAAATTGAGTAGAGAACACAGCTTAGGTTCTTTTGCAAGAGGTTCCTCAGCCTCATATCGAAACGAACATGGCAGGGAATGCCTGTTCGTCAGTACATGACAGACCCATGTATTACTGAATCCCTCAGCCCAAATTGGGGATGCTTTGACTACAAGATATATTACTTTCCCACCTGCATTCTTCCTCCTGCCCTTGGAAGATTCTGAATGGTTAGAGGATGAGTTTCTGATCAAATGCAATTTTTAGAAATCCAATTAATACCCGAAATGATAGGATTAGAACTGTGCCCAAGAAGTTGGTGGGTGTGGACGGCAGCACTGGAGAGACATTAGAGGAAGCCATCACTGGATGGCATGAGTCTTCAAAAAGCAGGAGAAAGGCTGGTTATGGAAAAGTGGTGTCCCTGAAGTGTCTCTGAAGTGGCACCAGGTGTTCAGAGGAGACCAGTTGCACCTGGGGTTTAAAGATCATAGACTGTAGTAGGATGAATATCATCACCATCAGCTGCCCCTCCAGAACTTCAACCTTTGCTTACCCCAGACACACACACACACACACACACACACACACACACACACACACATGCCCCAAGACACACCACACATTGAAGAGGGCTGTGGGGGAAAGAAGAAAGTTCTCCTGGAGAAGCAAGTTTTCCATTTTGGCAAGGAAACCAAGGAAAACATGACCACTGTCTAAGAGACTTAGTTTTCCATGGAAAAGCTGTTCCCAAAGAAACAACTGAGAGGTGTAAAAGCCAGAGGAGACATCAGGACCAAGGAGGAAGCACAGAGTTTGTGACAACCAACACTCCTCTGGCATGTTGATGCTAGATTCAAATCATGATGAGTCATAGTGATAGACTCTGTTCATATTGATGAATGGATATCTGGTATTGAAAGTCTCATCACTGTTCTGTTCTTTCGTTTTGTTTTGTTTTGTTTTCTATATGGTCTTGACTATTTTATTACAATTTTTTTTTTTTTTTGAGTTGGAGTCTCACTCCATCGTCCAGACTGCAGTGCAGTGGCTGCTCCCGGCAACCGCAGCCTCAACCTGCTGGGCTTCAGCAATCCTTCTTCCTCAGCCTTCCAAGTAACTGAAACTACAGGCACACGCTATCACGCCCCGCTAATTTTTGATTTATTGTAGAGATGAGGTCTCGCCAAGTTGCCCAGGAGGGTCTCGAACCCACGGGCTCAGGCAATCCACTCACTTCAGCCACCCAAAGCGCAGGATTACAGGCTAAGCCACCGAACCCGGCTTATTTTATTACATTTATTCTTATAGATTTACATTTATTTTTCACCTACATCCCACAAATCATTGTTGAACTTAGCAAGTTTTCTTAGAATTGTAATGGGATCATTTAAAAAATATATTTCATATCAATTATTAATAGACTATAGAAAAGCTATACGATTTTTAAATATTAACTTCATAATATCTAATTATTTTTCAGTAAGTTTCTTTGGGTTTCTTTCAGGGTAACCAATCATATAGCTACACATAATTCCTTGGTAATTTCTATAGTAAAATATTTCATATTATTGAAACATTTTGCATTCCTGCAATAAATTATATGTGCTAGTGATATGCATAATACTGCCAGATTTTTTTTAATGTTTCTGGATTCAATTCACAGTAATATTTTGGAAGGATTTTTTACATCTGTATTTTGACAAATCAAAATTGAAATAATCCTCTATATAAATGTGTTGGCTTTCGGGATTCAGTATCAGGGTGATAGTGATTTAACAAAGGAATTATAAAATTTCATCTTTGGTTCTTTCCCACAAAATAGTTTTTAAAGAAAACCAAGTGAATTATGTATTGGTGAGCATGTTGGTTCAATCTTGGCACTGTTAAAAGTATTAGCCTGGCCCTCAAAAGCTGGGGGAGACCATCCTTCTGTCTTTCCCAGAGATCAATTTAGTCATCTCTAAAAACAGAAATGGATTGTCAACCTTCCCATTGAGATGTGGCAAAATATTGACACTACCCCTCATTGGAAGCCATAAACTTCAGCAAATACACTGCAGATATGCATTTTTGTGTATCCCATTTATGCATCACTTAGGATTGCTTTAAGCATCTACACTAGCATTACCCAACATTCATAATGCAACATTAAAGTCAACCCCCAAATCACACAAATATTAAAGTAATGTTTAAAGAACTGTAACCTTTTACATTGGGATAGATCTTTTTCTATTTTCCATGTAATCAGTATGCAGGCCATCAGGCACTTGCAAAAGCCAGAACTTAAGATAAAAAATTATATAAACAAAATTAACCTTATTTTGGCTTCAGAACACTGGAATAATATTATTTCAAGGTTGAATGTTATATTTATGCCTAAGTGTTTCCTTAAATAAACGTCCTGAAGAATGTTCACTAATCTTGCTATAAGTGAGTACAAACTTTCTCCAAAATGGACAAAACCTTCATAAAAACATTGGTGTACCTCCCCTGCCTATCATATTTAGAGTTACAGTATAACCAAATAAGGGTGGAAAGCACTGCACGTAATAGAAACCTGCAACCTTGGGACCTGGGATATTAATCAGTGGCTAACTGCAAACTGAGCTCTAAATTACAATCCATAGGGAATCCTTTCCACAGCCTGCTGATCTCCCTGGACTTCTTAAAAGTCACTTGATCTGAGGACCCGATCAGGAAAAGCCAACCCTCCCATAGCTCCAGGAAAACAATTCATTTCTTGGGGGTTAGCAGGGTATAATTGGTTTTTAAAGCACATTATTATTACACACGTTTCTTTAAAATGTGAATAGCTTCACAATTTTTATTATTATAAAGTAATGCACATTCACTGTATTAAAAAAGTCAAGGACAAAAGTTGCAAGAATACATTTAAAGTCACTTAATATCCCTCCACGAAAAGGTCACTACTGTTAACATTTTTGTATAGATCTTTATATATTTTCTATTCAAATTACTCTTCTAAAATGGTGCATGCCCATGACAATGTAACTAAAAATACTTATCTTCCAAATAGATATCATGAAATTTTCTTTACATTTTATTAATGTGGAACTGTTTTCACTGCATTCTCTTATATGGGATCAAAAATATGCACCTAGATCATTATATAACTCTCAAACGAGTTTTAAAAACCTGTGTGAGCGAGTATTGCTTTTATTAGTCATCAATAATAAATAGTTTATGTATCCAAATATTGACAGAAAAAAGTATTACAGTTGCATTAAAATGATGGAATTTATAATTTGTTATTTATTTACAAAGGCATCCAGAACATCTTGACCAGTACTTTCTCTCATTCCCGTCCTTTCTTTTTCTGCTTCCCATTGCTCCCCTCAATCTCTCTCTCGGTCCCCACATTTCTCCTGAGTTTTCTATTAATTCAATGGTTGATGCTGACATTTTCACCAGGACAATATTTGTAAAACACACGAATAGAATATGTATTCTATTTATTATATTTATGTATGTAACCTCTTTGTTATAATGTTTCTATATATATTCATAAAGTAATCATGAATGAAATCACAAGAAACTAGTGATATATGTTGCTTCTAGGGAGGGAATTGAGTGACTTTGCACAGGGAGCAGAAATGAGAAGGCAACTTATTATATACCCTCTTATGCTTTTGAATGCTTTTTAATGCCTGTTCAAAAATTAAATATAAAATTTTATCTCCATCTGTATCTACAAATATACAAAGGTATTAGCTTAATGGGACATAGGCTGCTCCCCAGATTTCATTACTTACTGTGTCCTCTGTCCAGAGAAATGAATCCACTAACTGTAACAGTGTCAGATTATGGGTCTACAATGGAAACATTGAAAAAACATTATTTCTTCTTTCCTCTGAAAATAGTTTCACTTGCCATTCTATAGAAGTGGGCCAGGACAGGTTTAGAGTATCACATATGAATCAGTGACCTGGAAAAGGCACATCAGTGTCTTCCTTATTGTGATGCTATTTCAAACTGTATGTAGTATTTCTGGCCTAAACACACACACACACACACACACACACACACACACACACATACACACACCCACAGTAGTGTGGTGGAGAAATCATCTGACGTTTCTTCTTAGTTGCACTGGGTACAGGTGCCCTGAGCTAAGAAAAGTGACAAAGTTGAGTTTCTACCTTGGTGTTTTTTTGAAGCATAAGTTACCCTGGCTTTTGGTTATGGAAATCATATTCATGCCCTTTGGGCAACATCTGTGTGGCAGAGATGCTGTTCAAGTTTGCGAGTTAGTTATATGACTCTATACCAGGCTCGAATGGTCTTGATTTGGCCTCACTATTTTCTTGCTCTTTATTTGCAGGTAGTCAAATCAGAGTTATCCAAAGAATATCACTTTATTAAAATGAAAAGATCAAGGAACCATATCGTGGGAAAATATTTCAGCAATCAAAGCAAACTACACCAGCAAGACTCTGTAACAAATTTTCAATCGTCGTATCATGTCAGAGGCCCAATAAATCAGGTTTGTTCTGAAATCCTTCTCAGCAGGATGTGTGCGAGTAAAAAGACTGTGTAGGCTCCCTGCAGGAGAACTGAATTTGGACTTGGAGACAAGCCACTCACCTGGACAACGGTCTAGGAGCCAAACTCTGTGCATTACACACATTTTGGATTGACCACACACACTCGTGCTCACTGACACACACGTGCACACCAATGCACACATAGCTAAAACAAAGTAATAAAGCACTTTTTCTTACAGTTTTATAAAGTCAAGATGTGAATTTGAGCATCAGTTTGTTTCAGAGTGAAAGCTAGACCTAGAAAAGGGTTACTTGAAATATAACCAATAAGCCAGAACCACTGTGAGCGACGTATTGCATTGTGATAACAAAGAGAAATATAGCACTTGAATTATGTGGAAAAGAGGATATTGCTCTTTAGTCTTATGTTACCATCTCTATAAGTACATTAATATTGAGAAGGGGGAAACGGAATTACATTCCACTTGCAAGCAGAGGTTGTGCTCGCGTTCTTTACCAGGAGAAAATGTGGCATTTATGATAGCTTAGGCTTTGTGAACCTAGTGCTTATGAAAAACATTTCTTCCTACACGGTACTTTTAAATTTTTATTACTGAAAGGAAAAGAACAGGAATGTTCCACAGGGGAATTTGAAGAGATTCTATGAGTCATAAAGTGACATATTTTACAGTAAAAACACCAATCCATTTAACATTTGCACTTCTTGTGTTTTTCATAGACATTCCCTCCTGTCTGTGAAATTGGATGGGTAACTGCGGTCTGAACTGATCAAATACATAATTCTAAAGTGAACAACAAACAGTAGTTTCTCACATATTACTTTGTTTCATTGAAGATATTAATTATTTAAGAAAGCTCTTGTTTGCCGTTATTACCCTATATAATCTAGAATTAAAATTACATTTTATGTAAATATTCTGCAAAAAAACACATTCTTAAATGCACAGGCATTTTTATAAAGCATTTGTATATGCCCACAAATAGTATTATTTTACTAGTATCTATATTTTAATTTTTCTGAGCAATTGTATTGAATCCAAATTTAGAATAGGCATAAAATTATAAATGAAAACCGTGGCATATATATTTAACATACCTAATTTTAGTATTGAGAACTTTCTTTTCTATCTCTTTAAGTTCAAAATGGTAAATTTCCTTATTATACAAATTCTTTGTTGTGAGGGAACATCACAATTATAATGTCTTTAAAGGATTATTTTTCTTTGGGGGGGAAAAAGAAGCCGAGATGGTTAATTTAATATATGGCTGAAACTACCAAATGTACAAATACCTCAATTTCACTACCATACACAAACAAAAATTATTTTGATTGATCAATTCCTTAGTGTGAATATCCACCACCTTTAAATACTCTATTTTTATATATATTTTTTTATGAAGATAAACATGAATTTATATTTAACTGTCTTAAATTATATTTACATAAATGCAAACATCACAATATAAACAATGTAGATCTTCATCTTACAGATGATAGATTTTTAAAAGAATGGTACAGAATTGTTTAAAAATGAAGATTTTTCTAGCATCTGCACTTAAATGCAAACATTATTTTTAGGTTTTCAGTGATTTTTTTAAAACTGTAATAAAACATTGCCAATCAGATGCAGCCTCTTTGTCCTGTCTTAACATGTTGGATATGCCATAACAGTATTATAGTCAGTTGGTATTTCCTGTAATTTACTTTCCACCTAAATGTAATAACCACCAGACTGAGGTCAGTCTGGCATTTACATCTTCACCATTGAAATAATAATGGATTTTAGGAACAATTGTAATAATGTTATTAATAAATGTCTTAAGAGTAATAGTCTGTGTTCAGAGAGTACCTTTTATTTTCCTTTGTAGTAAAAATATACAACCATACAGTAACCAGTTGGCAAGCATAGTATCATGTGGGTTCAAGTAGTGAAGTGTGGTTAAACAAGATTAACTGTAGAGTTCTTTCTAAGCCTGATATTCTTTACATTTATAATCAGATTAACTCCCTGCTGTACAATGACCAACATTTTGGAACATAATAAACTGTAGTGACACGCCTTTTTTCTTTTTAAAGATAGATACTTAAATGGTAGGGATCATTAAATTACTCCTTAATTTAAACTACATTTTATTTTACCCAGGTGTATGTGTATATGTGTGCCCATGTGTTTGTAAGAAAAGTTCCTGGTTTCAGCCAGGTGTGGTGGCTCAAGCCTGTAATCCCAGCACTTTGGGAGGCCAAGGGGAGAGGATTTCCTGAGCCTGAGTTCGAGAACAGCCTGGGCAACTTGGTGAGACCTCATCTCTATAATAAATTAAAAATTTAACCAGGCGTGGTGGCACATGCCTGTAGTTCCTGCTACTTGGAAGGCGGAGGCAGAAGGATAGTTTGAGCCCAGCAGGTCGATGCTGGGTTGGCTGTTAGCGTGCCACTGCACTCCAGCCTGGGTGATGAAGTGAGACTCCAACTCAAGAAAAGAAGAAAAAAAAAGTTCCTAGTTTCAGTGGGGGAAAAAAAATAGGAGTAGGCATTTTAACACATTCTTAGGTGTAAAAGTTACAGGAAGTGTATTATTTTTGGTTAGAATTTATTAGCATCCAATCCAAACTAAACTAAAAAAATTTATAATGTTAAGAATAACTGCATAAACATTTCCAAGCCTCACTGTTGACTGTGTGTGTGTGTGTGTGTGTGTGTGTGTGTGTGTGTGTGTGTGTGTGTGTGTGTTTAAAGGCACAGTGTACTATTTACCAAGCCACTCAAGCAGGCAGATAAGATGCTGTACAAACATGAAAAGGAAAGGCTCACCATTGCCTGCTGGTTGGTTTTGTATTTGGGTCATTCAGTCTTCTTGTGTTAGCTGCTCATGTGCCTAGCAGTTTTCTCTACAAGACAGTGATTCCCACTTAGAAAGTGCTGGAAGAAATTACAAATTTTTGAGATGGAAACAGTTCCTGTGATGTTTATGAAGAAATAAATCATGCTATTCTGCATCTGAAGATTCTTCTATTAGTTTCATTTCACTGAACAATTCCAGGAAGAAATATAGAAGTGGGTAAAAAATTATGTAACCCAATAAGAGTTATTTAAAAGCTGTAATGCTTTGGCACAGGGGCAGAGGGTGTCTAATATAATGATAAGGTTAAGAGGCCAGGTAGCTAATCAGGGTCAGGATCTTATTAAATATTGTCTTACAAGCTCCTTCATTTGAACAAATGCTGAAACAATCAGTATTCAAAATTCTTTTCCAAATATTCATCTTGTAAAAAAAGTTTAAATTATCAAAAGCAGTGGCTATTATTGTATCCAAAATGAGTAACATAACTAAGTAAGTTCATATAAACTGATAACTTCAAAATCAGGTATCCAGCTGTGCATGGTGACTCACACTTGTAATCCCAGCATTTTGGGAGGCCAAGGTGAGAGAATTGCCTGAGTCCAGGAGTTCAGACCAGCCTGGACAAGATGACATGACCTCGGTCCCACAATGAATCAAAAAATTACCCGTGCATGGTGGCACACACCTGTAGTCCTAGCTACTTAGAAGGCTGAAGCAGAAGGATCGCCTGAATCCAGCAGGTCGAGGCTGCAGGGGCAGTAATTGTGCCATTGCACTTCAGTCTGGGTGACAGAGTGAGACTCTGACTCAAAAAATCAGTCAATCAATAAAATAAAAACATGTATGCAAGCACAAAACGATATCACAGCAGATTCCACCATTTTGACTAGCTCAAGGAATAATTGCTCTTCAAATGCTTCTGTAGTTTTGTTTGTTTTTAATGGTATTTAGAATACAAATTATGTTGATTGCTCTTGGAAACCAGAGCATTTTGATAGATCACTTTAGCTTAAGGGGATGAACCAGAAGGCCTACTAAGACAACAGGATACTGCCTGCACCTACAAACTACAGTTTGTATTTGGCAGGATTTTGAAGGTTTCATACTGTCAAAGAGTCTTTTATCATGTTTTTATTGCTGCAGTAACTGCTGTTATCAACTTCCATATTTCTTTCATGATTCATTCACCTCGTGTAGGGGAATGTGGAATTTTTTTTTTTCTAGCTCATATGGACCCTGCAGTCCTCCTAAAATGGTATTACATTTATTTTTTTTATATTTGCTGAAATATAAGGAATTTGTTTTATGGCTCTATTAAATGTCAGATCACTATGCTTTAACACACTAGATGCACTATCAAATATTAATGCTAAAATTTATAGAGTATTTAAATTGTGTAAGCCTATTTGCTATGTAAATAAAAATAATTACTTAAACTCAAATAACAGTAGGGGCAAAATGAAAACAGCCACTTTCAGAGAAATCACTATAAAAGAATTCCTACAAGGTAGTAATATTTAGGTAGATTTGGTTTTGAATTTGATTTATGGTGACGGGCATTTTCTTCCAAGTCTGTAGCACTCTCTGCAAAGAACTGTTTTCATTTCATTTTTAAAGTCCTTTTTTCTAACCCTTTGTGTAATATATCTGGGGAAAATATTTCATTGTAGATTAGGCTATGAGTTGACATTTAATGTCTCTAATCAAGATATTACCTTAGGTGATTTATGTATAGCATCGTATGATTCATTTTATTACACAAAATTTTAAAAATACTTCTTGTAACATAAAAAGGTAATTCCTATGAAATCTATACAATGTTTAAAAAGCAAAATAATTACACTTGATTGTTGGTACATCAGAATTCAGAAGTAACATCGTTTCATAAACATAAAATGTATTCAACTGATTCTCAATACATAGGGACTTATTTTATGGTTTGTTGATGAAATGCATCAATTTGATGCAGCTTTTGTTGCTAAACTACAACTACATGATTTAATGGTAATGGTATGTGCTTTATTTATATATTTTGTTCAATTTATTTTCATTTTCTTTTTTATAATAAAACCTGTTCAACCTAAATCATTCTACAAAAAAGATACCTGCACACTTACATTTGTTGCAGCTCTATTCACAATAGCAAAACATGGGACCATGCTGCCCATTGAAGCTGAACTGGATTTTAAAAATGTACATATACACAATGGAATATTATGCAGCCATAAAGAAGGACAAACATATGGACTTCACAGCAACTTGGATGGATTTAGAGCTGATCATACTCAGTGATCTATAACAGAAACAAAGAACAGAGTACCATATGTTCTCACTCATAAGTGGACTTTGAACAATTACCATAATACTATGAGAAAGGGATTGGCAGTAGTGGGAAACTGCCAGGGGAGGAGGGTGGGATTGGCAGTTGAGGCAGGTGAGTTGCTAGGGGAGAAAGGGGCACACTTCATCAACAAGGGTACCTGCATAATCAATGTTTGTATGCCCAACTCTGAATTGTACCCCACATATTTAAAATTAAAAAAAATAAGAAATGAAACCTGTTCAAAATCTGTAGATTGAAATTTCAGTGTATGGCATCAAGGTAAACATTTTCACTGATCTTACACTCTCTAATGTTTTATTTGGCCCATAACTTGCAAGCTTTTAAAATTAAATCATAAATAAAAACATTAGACAAAAATTTTGAGAACACTAAAGTAACACAAGCATATGTTGTAATATGTATCTGCTAATCCCCACTTAGAAGAGATTGTTTGGTTTCCAATAGATCTTGCCTTAACAGCTGGAGATCTGGGATTCAGAATTCTTGCAGTAAATCTGTGGATATGAGAGAATGATGGAAAATGCCAATGCTGAATCAGAATATAGCCTAGGTTAGTCCACGAGGCCCATCACCAACAGAGCAAGGTTGAAAGGAAAGCTATAGCATAGGCCTTCACTGTAGGAGAAACTTTTCTCTGCTGGGTCCTGGATGGGTACATATGAACACTTTCCAGCTACCTTTGACAGCTCTTGGACAGCCCTTCAAACCTCTTCTTAATGTACAAGTCATGCTGGCGAGCCTAATTCCCAAAGAAAAAGAAAGTAGCAATTTTAAGTCTTTAGTAGACCAAAAATTACAACCTAGATTAACCAAATAGCAAAGAAAAGTGGCTCTAATGACACATTCTTATTTAAAATCAGGAAAAATAGAAAATGTATTCTAATCATCAATATAGTATTTTCTGTTGAGAACTTGAGGTAGCAACCCAATTTTTTTTTTTTTACTAATTTTTTTTTCACCCAGAGGAACATTCAGCTACTGTGATAATTCCTGCTTGTTCTTACCTTTGCCTTTGAAATGGAGATTACGTGGTATTTTCTGTGCATTTAATATGTAATACAAGATACATTTGAAAGCTTACACTTTTATGTTCTCTTTCTTGCCTTAATTACATGTAACATAAAGCTTATGTTTTAATGGGTATGAGCTCTCCAATTTCACAGTATCATAAAAAGAGTTTATAAGCCTTTTGTTAAAAATCAGTGCCCATGTCATTGGCAGGGCATGGAATTATTTGCAACTACTTCCACTTGTAAAATTTGGTCTGAATTTAAGATTGTATGGAGGGAAATTGAAATAAAGCCTTTGTAGCCTAAAACGAGTTTAGTCATCAAGTGACACAAATTTGGGCCCATCAGTTTCTGCCACATGTGTATACCCACTGGGGAAAACCTGGTCTCTGTTCACACTTGCATCTAGAGAATACCCATTTCAATTTTCACATTAGTTATGCAAAATCAACTCATGTTTTTAAAAGGGTGTGGATACACTCTTAGCACAAGCTATGCCTGCCAAGAACAGGAATTATTTCAATAGGATGGAGTTTCCAGAACCCTGTTATTGGTAAACAGTGAAACTCTCTCTTGGCCACCTATCCTGTATATAAATTGATATTTTCCATGAATTATTTATGGATTCTGAGATGAGGTTGAGATAGACGTTGCATCTCACTTTCTTATTTCCCAGAAGAATGGGCAATCCCAAGTGGGTGATTGACTTAAGTGGTATTTTTCTGTTTCCTGAGGTCATCACAAGTCTTTGAAGTACTGAGTTTCCTGACGTTGATTTGTCTTCCAATGGAAGCATCCTTGTTAAGTCATCTTTGGTAAACTGTTATCAAATACAGTGAAAATAAATGTCTTCTCTTCACCACTGATCATGGACTTGTTTTGCTGCCTCTAAAGACAAAAAAAGTCAAAGATGTTGGGCCAAAAACAAGTCCTTCCTGGTTTGTGTCTGGCAGGGTGTGGGTCAAATAAGGGACTAAAACAGGAGTTCTGGATTATTTCAAACAAAAACACCCACACTGTGTAAACATACACATATGTATATGTGAATGTAAAATGTGTGTGCATGCACATATACAATGTAATTGATAATGGAAGTGCCAAGTAATCTTCTATCCAATGAGTCCATTGCTTTAAAACAAGCCTCCTAGCCGGGCTCGGTGGCTCAGCCTGTAATCCCGTGCCTTTAGGAGGCTGAGGTGAGTGGATTGTCTGAGCCCGTGGGTTCGAGATCTGCCTGGGCAACTTGGCGAGCCCTCATCTCTACAATAAATCAAAAATCAGCCTGGCGTGGTAGCGCGCGCCTGTAGTTCCAGCTACTCGGAAGGCTGAGGCGGAAGGATCGCCGGAGCCCAGCGGGTCGAGGCTGAGGTGGCCGGGAGTGGCTACTGCACTCCAGTCTGGGCGACAGAGTGAGACTCCAACTCAAAAAAATAATAATAATAATCTAAAAAACTATAAAGAGACATGAATACATATATGTACACGCATGCCCACCTCTTCCTTTTTTTAGGCTGGAAAGAGATACCCTAAATTATTAAGAGTGGTTACTTTTAAAGACTGAGATTGTGCAAATAGTGAGATTTCCATTTATTACTTGTTATCTTATGCATGCCTCATTAGAAAAACTTTTTTCAAGACAAATCTTATATTACTATTATAATACAAAAATTATATAAAATTTCTAAAAACAAAATTATCCAACCAAGAGAGATAATTGCTAAGAATTGTCTCCAAAGTTAATATCTGCCTCTACTTTTTGTGCATAGCTATGTCTATCATTTCCTTTCAGCAGTATAAAGTTTTTTTTCTGTTGCACTTTCAAGGCTAACCCTTAAGTAAGTTGTTAAGATAATTTCTTTTTCTTTTTCTTTTTTAGTTTTCAGACAAAGTTTATCTAGAAAGTAAATTAGAGAGAGAGAGAGAGAGAGAGATTCACCCTCCCAAGATGGGGAAGGGGGCTAAGATAATTTCTCATGAAAAATTAAGAATGAGAGAAAAGGGAGTTTTTTTCTCTAAGATCACAAACCATAAATGAATGAATGAGTGAATATATAAAGAGCAAGTGATAATGAGCTGGTGGCTTTGCTGGTAACTGTGAATGATCAGAATAGGGGCCATAGGGTTGCTAACTACCCCTGCCAGGATGCAGATTAGAGAGTGCCCAGATTTTGAAGCCACAGAGGCCCAGAGTGACTCCCCATCAAAGGCCCCTCCACACTAGGTCTCCTCAGCAGTAACACGGGAATCAGAATGCCTACCACAGAAAGACGCTTTGAGGTTTGACTAAGACTGACAGTCTTTACATTCTGGATAACATGGAATAGGTTTTCAACAGGATTTCCTCTTTTTATTTGAATGAGTCCAGTCAATACCAAGATATTCATTGTGGGTAAATTTATGCTAACCATGTGAGTGAGATGAGTTTTCGCTGTTTAAAAGCCAACAGAGATGGTGGAAGGAAAAACATTTTAGTGACTGCCTAAACAGATTTTCTATACTAGTCAGATTCTTAAAAAAACGACTGGAGATTTATTTGTTTTGAAGAATCTTGAAAATTCTTTTTGTAACTAAAGATATGAGTACCTAGAACCTAACCTAGAACGTACTATATGTACAGAGTGATCATATGTCTAAAAACAGCTTTAATCTCAAATATTCTGTTGCAGTATCTTTACAAAACATCAACACCTCGATTCTGATAGTTCTCCTTTTTGAAGTTGTGAGTGGAACTCCAAATTTTTGCAGATGAGGTGTCCTTATTTTTATTTAGAAAATATGGTCACTATAACTAGGGGGTTAATGAAAAGGATTCCTCACCCCAGACACAAACTCCTTTGCAAATTTTTATGTGGGTCCTGAGATTCACACTGATTTGTTTATTTTGCTTACTCTTAACACTGGCATGGCACCGGCTGTGTGCCAGGCACTGTTGTAAGAGCTCTATAAACACTCACTGATTCCTCTTGAAAACATACTAGGCAGATATGTTACTTCTAACTCTACTTTGCAGATGGGGAAACTGAGGCATACAAGTGTTAAGAGATTTGCTAGTTAAGCAGTGAAGTCAGATGAGAATCCAGACATTCTTACTTCATCACCAGCGTTCACCATTGTTTCTTACGCAGCTTGCGATATGGCTTAAGGCTAGTAAAAACAGGGTTATGTCACACGATTTCTGGGATGTGATTTACAGACTGATTTGGAACAGCAGAGGTTGGCAAATGACAAAGTCAAACTGAGTCAAGCATACCTCTGAAACCTACAAGTGAGGGGCCAAGCTCGGGGGTCCCCAAATCACGTCAGAGCTGGAAAGATCCTCAGAGAACAAGTTCAGCTCATTCCCTGTCCCCTCATGACATCTACATGAGGAAACGGATGAGATTGGGTGTGTTCAGAGTGGCATGGCTGTAGACTACATGAGGAAATGGAAAGGCTTGATTGAGCAAGAAAGTGACAAAAGCAAACCTCCAAAATGTTACACAGAAACCAAAGTCAAACCCAGGTTTTGTGACGGTGTTATTATTTTTTTTTATTAAGCAACTTTAGATGTAACAGACACAAAAACAACAGAGTTTCATCATCAAAGACCATAAGAAGCTAAGTTGAAAAGAAGGCTTGGCTGGGCATGAAGGCTCACACCTGTAATCCCAAAACTTTTAGGAGGTCAAAGTGGGAATTCTTGAGCCCAGGAGTTGGAGACCGGCCTAGACAACATAATGAGACCTTGCATCTACAAAAAAATTTTTAAAAAATAGCTGGACATGGTGTCACATACCTTTAGTCCCAGCTACTCAGAAGGCTGAGGCAGAAGGTCCTGAGCTCTGGAGGTCAAGGCTGCGATGAGCCGTCATCATGCCATTGCACTCTAGCCTGGGCAATGGAGTGAGACCCCAACGCAAAAAGTAAAAATAAAAACAAACAAACAAATAAAAGGGAGGCCTAGTAATATGGACTTCTCATGCATAGTGACAAGTAAAATGTGAGATGTGAAAGGTGAGAGGGAGAAGGGGACATATCGAAATATTTAATACAAGGAGGAAGAAAAGCCAGATGGAGGAAAAAAATGAGAACGAGGGGCAAAGAAAGAAGGCAGCAGGAATCAACACCCAGGAGCCACCAAGAAGACTGTGAGAACTCTGGCTGCTTGCGACACACTGAGATAAGACCAGCAATTCCGCCCCCAGAAGAGACCCCCAGGGCCAGGTGTGACTCAGAACAGAGGGGTGGGGGCTGCGCTCACCCACAGGGAGGGGCCCTTAGCTCTGCCACCTGCAAGTGTGGAAACAGGAGCCTACTGCTGCCAGGTCTCCTGATTTTTCCAGAAAAGCTGAATATTCACATTTTATGTGAAAAGCCCCGATTTTTAAAAGTTGGCCACTAATCCACATCTGAGTTGGAAGGTCTCCCCCAGCCAGGTTGGCCCTGTGAGGCCAGGGACAAGGCCCTTCATCTTCTTGGCTTTATCCTCGTTGTGTCTGGCTTATGAAGGATGCCTCATAACTACCTGTTGAATTAACGAAACTGATTTAAATATATCTTAAATGTAGCCCCAATGGTGGGGTTTCCTGACACAACAGCAAAAGTCAACAGTCAGCCCAGATTCTGAGCTTTATAAAACCCCCAATCGCCATGGAGTTGGATGGAAGAGCCAGAACTCGACAAGGAGGGATGGAGAAAACTTAACTGGAACTGAAAAGTAAACTGGCCAGGAAGCCCTTCTATCCAACCCAGACAGGCTCCTTCAGTCCTACTCTCTGCCTCCATCTTCAAAGCAAGATCAGAGGAGCCACGACTGTTCCTTTTGAGATGTTCTGTTTGGCGACTGCTCTGTCTCTCAAGTCCAGACAGGTCCTCCCTACCGAGTGTTGTAGGCTGCAGGGCACCACTCCAGATAACCTCGTACCCACGCATGAATGCCAGTCCCTAATCGAAGTGAACGGCCTGTCCGTGGTTGGAGGAGATGCCACTGGTCCACTGATGCCAGAAATATCTGCTGAGTGAATGAACAGAGAGCCAACCACTCCTCTGGCTTTGAATTTGAAGGAAACATTTTTCTTGAGTTTGTTCTTAGAAACAATGTGATTTTAAAATACTTCTCCTTCTCTCTTGCTCTAAAGTATTTGAAGGCTCGCAATGCCTGCAGATTTTAGCAGTTAGCTAGGGTAAAAATCCATTTGACCAAAAATTAAAAAAAAAAAAAAAAAAAAATTCCCCTTAGAGTTTCAGTACCTGAATATACAAAGGTCGGTATTTCCCTCTGAATTTGTGACATCATAACGGTGATTTGGTTTAAGTCTCAACCAAGGCCAGAAGCAGCCGGTCTTGGGCATTTTTGCTCCCAAGCGAGCAGACGGGCTTCTCCTCTGCACGCAGCTGTGAGCACACCTCCCTTCCCGCACGCCTCCCCTGTGGCTCATCTGCCATTACCGCTTTTTCGGTCGGTGCTCACTTGGAGTATCAGGGCACGTGGCCCTCTGGGACGCGAAGTCCCTGTCTACACACCTACACACACATGTGCAGCATCGAGGAGGAACAGCCCATCTTCTAAAACGTCTAGGCCGGTACCGATATCAAACAATCTGTCCCATGAAGGTCGCAGATATTCTCATCCTCGTCAGTCCCAGTTTTGGCGGGTAGGCATGTAGAAGATAAGAGGAGAAGCAGTTTTTTCATTCAAGCAAGTTTAGTGCAGCTTGTTTCTTGAGCTCTTTGTAAATCCAATCCAAGGAGCCCGAGGCCAACTCAGCCTCAGCAATGATACTTAACAACAAGAGCCCCATACAAACCTTCACTGAGGGCTTACTATGCGCCAAGCACTTGTTCCGAGAGTTATACACAGCTGTATTAATTCGTGTAATCCTCCACTCACCTCAGTGAGGCAGTTCCTGTTACTCATCTACTCATTCATCAGATGTCCCTCCTATGAACCAGGCACTGCAATAAAGCACTCAGGATACAACATTGAACAAAACAGCCAATTCCCTGCCTGAATCCCTGCTCGGAGTCTGTGTACAGCAGGGGAGGCACACAAGAAACCAGAAAAGCAAATATCTTTTTTTTTGGAGTCAGAGTCTCACTCTGTCCCCCAAGCTCACAGCCACCGCAGCCTCGACCTGCTGGGTTCAAGTGATCCTTCTGCCTCAGTGTTCCAAGTAGCTGGAACCACAGGCGCATGCCACCATGCCCAGCTAATTTTCTGATTTATTGTAGAGATGAGGTCTTGCCGAGTTGCCCAGGCGAGTCTTCTGGAACCCCTGGACTCAGGCAATCCTCTGATCTCGGCCTCCCAAAGTGCTGGGATTACAGGCATGAGCCACACCCAGCTAATATCTTTTATGTTGGGTGACATAATATCTTGTATGTTGGGTCAAGTTAAAGCAGAGCATAGGGGCCATGGCGTACTCATAGGAGAGGAGTTGCCTTGGAATGTGGAGCGGTCATAAGTTGGAATCTGAGCACTGCCCCGAAAAGTTAGAGGCTATGCCTAAGACTCCCTAAGGCAAAACATCCCAAAGAGTGAGAACCACCAGGCTGTAGAGGAAGAATCAGACTGAGAGAGGTCAGCAGTCACTCAGCCGGCGGGGATGGAGCAGGTGTGCAGACTTGGCCCTCGGTCCCAGGCCCGCACGACATAAGATGCCTCGGCTGGGGCCATGTTTCTTTTTTTCTCCCCCGCATCAGTGCCACCCACAGTCAGTCTCAGCTAGTGACTTTTCAGTTTCTAAGTTCACACTAGAGCTAGAGATCACTCTTTCAGCTTCACTGCCTCCCTCTGCCTCATAGTGAAACTGCAGCCACCTGGCTCCCAACAGCCAAGGAGTCCCCGGCCCCTGAGGCAAAAACTTCCTGAATGGCTGTCAGTTGCCAATCAGCCTCCGTAATGAGCTCATCCAGAATTAAGATGCTGGTTTTCCAAGTCAACTTCCTTCGTGCTTTCCTGTTTTCCTTTTTGCGTCTTGTTCTCGCACTTCATGTCCTTGTTTTTTCCCAAGATGTTTCCCTCTAGATCTATGCAATCCAGCACCGTGGTGGTCGTAAGCACAGGTGGCTAGTTAGCACATGAAATGTGATTAATACAAACTGAGAGATGTTGTCAGTGTAACATATGCCCCAGACTCTGAAGACCTACTATAAAAAAATGAAATATAAAATCTTTAATTAACATTTCT
>CAUYQG010121766.1:0-11808 GCA_963574415.1 Tarsius wallacei | reverse complement strand
TTAGATGCCTCTGATGCCTGGTACCAGGAAGCCTGGACAGAAAACCCTGAGGGGGGTCCTGGTCACCATGCACGGAGTATACAATGGATTGACACTGGTCATGCTTGAGAAGTCTGGGTTTCTAAAAAGACAAATTACAATTGGCTAGAATTGGTCATGCTTAAGGAGTCTGAGTCTCTGAGAAGACAAAGTCAGCAAAGTTAATCTTTACCTAGAGTGTGTATTTCTCCAGGACACAGCCTCTACTTTCTCATCATTGTGTTAAGGTTTAGGAACAAGATTAAAAAATGCATCTCTCCAGGACATAACCTCCACTTTCCCATCATTGTGTTAGGTTTTAAGAACAAGATAAAAAATGGCTTCCCACTCTCAGTCTGTCCTTTCAGTAAACCTTTCTCTTTAAGCAATTACTTTAAATGTAAATTCATTAAATGCCCTAATCACTAGAAATGAATGATGGATTAACAAACAAAATGATCTAACAATCTACTAGCTTTAAGTGATTTACTTTCGTTGTAAGGTGTCAAACAGCCTGAAAGAAATAGGATGAAAAAAGGTACAATATGTTCCCTCCATACAAACTCCATATTGAAAGTGCATTCAACAAAGTTAGCCATGGTGCCAAACTTACACAATCAACTATATACTATTGTTCTGTAATAGCTTTATAAGGTTTCAGAGATGATACATATAAAACAAACAAAAAAGAAAGTAAAATAAATACACAAAAATCACATGATTGAACAAGGGAACACATTCACACTTTTGAAAGATCACAACTTAAAAGCTCGTATGTATAGAACTTAATGTATCCTATGCAAATCGTACCAAAAAATCAGGATTGCAACATTTTATTAGACAGAATCATTGAGTAAAAAATTGTCACTTCTTGGGAGGTGGAAGCAAGGGGATAGCCTGAGGTCAGGGATTCAAGACCAGTGTGGACAAATTGAAGAGACCATGTCTCTATAATAAGTAAAAAAAATTAGCTGATCATGGTGGTGTGTGCCTGTAATTCCAGCTACTTGGAAGACTCAGGAGGTCTTGCTTGAACCCAGGAGGTCAAGGTTCTAATCCCCGTGAGCATACCAGTGTACTCCAGACTGGGTGACACAGTGAGACTTTGACTCCAAAAACAAATACTTTCACAAAAAGCAAAAAAATGATGTTACATAATGATTTTAAAAATATATTTATTAGCAATCAATAGAGGTACAAATGTGTATTCAACTGATATTATGGTTCCCAAATATATGAAGCATATGTGGTCAAAATAAATAAAAAAATACATAGCAGCACAGTAACTGTGAAATAATTGAATACCTTACTTTCAATAATGACTTGAAACTCCAGGTAAAAGATCAATAAGGATTTAGAGGATTTGAACCACACTAGGGACAATTCAGAGTGAAAAGTCACAGAACTCTCCAATCAACATCATATACTCCATATTCAGTTGAACATAGCACATTCTCCTATATAGACAACATATCAGAACACAAAACGTTTTAGCACATTAAAGAAGACTGAAATTAGCCAGGCTTCTTAAGGCATGCCTGTATTCTCAGGTGGAGGTGAGAGGATTGACTGAGCCAACAGGTTCAAGACCAGGCTTGGCAACATGGTGAAATCATGTTTCTACAATAAATTTTTTAAAAAGTAGCCAAGCATATTGTTGCATACCTGTAGTTCCAGCTGCTTGGAAGCCTGAGGTGGAAGC
The DNA here is from genome assembly GCA_963574415.1 of Tarsius wallacei. Lineage (NCBI taxonomy): Eukaryota > Metazoa > Chordata > Mammalia > Primates > Tarsiidae > Tarsius > Tarsius wallacei. The sequence continues at coordinate 10,088 of CAUYQG010121766.1, read as the reverse complement.
GTCAACAATTTGTCAGCCCGAGGTGAGTGTATGGCCTGAGTCAATTTTTTTGTGAGTGCAAAAGTTTTTGCCACATTTTTCACATTTGTAGGGTTTGCTTCCAGTATGGATCTTGACATGTTGAGCAAGTCCTGAATGAAAGTGAAAGGCTTTGTCACATCTTTCATATTTGTAATATTTCTCTCCAGTATTATTTGTGGATTCTGTGTTGATTAGGAAAATATCATACATATACACAATAGCATATCATTCAGCCATAAAAAAATTAAAGAATCCTGCAATTTCAACCTTATGGATGAAACTGTAAGATATTATGCTAAGTGAAATGAACCAGGTACACAAACACAAATACTGCATGAGGCCAGGCACAGTGGCTCAAGCCTGTAATCCCTAATGGGCAACTTGGTAAGACCTTGTATGTACAATAAAAAAATAAGTTGGACATGGTAGTGAGTACCTGTACTTCCAGCTACTTGGAAGTCTGAGGCAAAAGGATCACCTTAGCCCAGAAGATCATGTCAGCAGTGGCAATTAGAATGCCACTGCACTCCTGCGTGGGTGACAGTGAGATTCCAACTCAAAAAAAATTACTGCATCATCTCACTCATGTGTGGAATCAAAAAAGATTGTACTCAGAGGAAGAAAGTACAATGGTGGTCACCAGGGCCTAGAGGTGTGACAAATGGGAGATGTTTTTCATTGGTTACAAAATTTCAATTATCACTGTGTTTTAGGGAACTAATGTATAACATAGTGACTTCTGGTTAAGAATAATGTCCTGTATGCTTACAAAATTTGCTAAAATAATAGCCATTATGTGTTCTCCTTATACAACACAAAAATGGCAATTTGAAAGCTTATTAATATGTACATTATCATAATTGTAATCATCGTTTCATGATGTATAGGCATATCAAATTATTACATTATACACATGTGGTTATACATTTCTTATTTACATATAAACATCAGATGTTAAGGACACATTAACACATGTACATACATATATATGCATATATGTAGACTAGTCCTAATCTTTATACTAAACAAAAGAAAATTATACAATAAGTATTATTAAGAAACAAGGTGCCCAGGCTCGGTGGCTTTGTTCATTAGCATAATTGTAATCATTTCACAATGTATAGGCATATCAAATAATTATATTATACACAACTATATAACATATGGCTATACGTTTCTTATTTATGTATAAAAATCAGATGTTAAGGACATACATAAACACACAAATGGGTGAACATATATATGTATACTAGTCCTAATCTTCATACTAAACAATATTTTATAAAGAGTTATTACAAAACAAGGTAACATCTGGGAGTTTAATATGTTTACCAATGCTCTGCATGATATAGTATACTTAAGAATTTGGATATATAGAAAAACTACCCATCTCAGTTTAAGCTAAAAAAGAAAAATTAAGTAAAATAACAGAATTTCTTCTATCAAGAGAGATAGTTTGTGTCCTGGTAGAATTATGGAGTATGAAATTGAATAAAATAATAAAATTGAAACCTCCCTAGGATAGAAAATCTTAAAATAGATACCATATAACATCCGTCTGGGGTTCTTAACATTTCTGAATCAAATAACAAAATCACTATTCTCACAATTTCCAACATGATGCAAAAAGAAAACTTTAAAAATAGTTTGGCTGGGCTCAGTGGCTGAGCCTGTAATCCGGTGCTTTGGGAGGCTGAAGTGAATGGATTGGCTGAGCCCGTGGGTTCGAGACCCACCTGGGCAACTTAGCGAGACCTCATCTCTACAATAAATCAGAAATCAGCCGGGCATGGTAGTGCACGCCTGTAATTCCAGCTACTCAAAAGGCTGAGGTAGAAGGATCGCCGGAGCCCAGCAGGTCGAGTCTGTGATGGCCGGGAGTGGCCACTGGCCTCCAGTCTGTGTGATAGAGTGGGACTCCAATTCAAAAAAAAAAAAATAGTTTGACATGAATTTTCTAACTAAATAAGCAAATATTTGTGCATCTCTAAAAGCAACAGAAATGTAGGCAGATCATGCGGACCCTAACAAACCATTAAGTGGACTTTGATTTCCTCTAATCTTGAAATGAGATCACTGAAGAAGAAGAGTTTTTGAAGAATTTCAGAACATGGAATAATAGATGTCCCTCTGTGGAACAAAAGAGAAAGAATCTCAGAAAGAATGATCAGAAACCATTTCCAGCTGAGCTTGGTGGCTCAGCCTGTAATCCCGCACCTTGGGAGGCTGAGGTGAGTGGACTGCCTGAGCCCGTGGGTTCGAGACCCACCTGGGCAACTTGGTGAGACCTCATCTCTACAATAAATCAAAAAAGTAGCTGGGTGTGGTGGCGCACGCCTGTAATTCCAGCTACCTGGAAGACTGAGGCAGAAGAATTGCCAGAGCCCAGCCAGTTGAGGCTGTGGTGGCTGGGAGCGGCTACTATGCTGCAGTCTGGGTGACAGAGTGAGACTCCAACTCAAAAAAAAAAAAATTCCCACTGGAGCAGACCACCTTCCCAAACCACATTTCAAGCTCTGCTTCTTCGACCTGTGTCATCTGCTTCATTCACTCCGACCCACCTGTAGATTTGGCTAATGTGCTGAGTCTCCTCACATCCCAGGGCTCTTTCCTTTGCTCTAGACTCATGACCAGGTCTGGATTAGAGACAGCAAGTCCTGTTTTATTAGAAAAAAGTAACCTGACCATTGCTGGGGTTCTTTGATTACAAACCTAGTACTGCGCTCAGTAGAGAACACATAATACAAGATTCTAGAAAACTGTCCCCAAATACTGTTTCCCAATAGAACCTTTAGAACATTTAGATAGAATTTTAAATTTGTGTGGTTTTTTGTGTTGTAATCTCACTTTGTTGCCTGGGCAACTCTGGGCTCAAACTGCTAAGGTTAGACGATTCTTCTCTCTCGGCATTCCATATAGCCATGACCAAAATTTCTGGACTTACCATCAATATAGATAGGACACATGTCAATTCAAAATAGAGATTGCCTCGTGTCAAAATGAAACATTTCCCTCTAGTGCCCTCCCTTGTCATAAACACTGGCAATTCCTGCTACAGCAATAAAAAAAAAGACCCCAAAGACCTACCTGCCTGACAAAACTCAAGCAGAGCAGGCCAGGTGACTTCCCTTCTGGACTCAACTTTCACATTTCTAACAGGCCTCATGTTTGATTCCACATTAGAATCTTGTGAGGGCAATTAATTAAAACAAGATGAATTCTTTAACAAAGACCAACAGTCGGTTTGCAGAAAGGACATAAGTGATGGTTTTCTTCAAACTCACCATGTGGTCCAATTTAGAAGCCTGGGCTGATAACCACTTAGGAAAGACTTGCCACTCAAGCTTTAATTTCCACATGAATCTTTTAATATTTTGGTCTCATTCTAAGAAACTGGAAGTCTGCAGGTCTTAAGGGGTCCCTGAATGGGCTCTTGAAACTGGTCTCCTGAAAATACTGATGTTACTTCACCTGGACCCACAGTTGGCAGCACTTGGCTAGAGAAAAAGACCTGGCATACAGGGTCCCTCACACCCAACACTCAACACAATGCAGTCCCCCCCCCGCTTTTATCTGCTCTTGAGCTTGGTGAAACTGAGCACCAGCCCTGGGGAGACACTAGGAGCACTCACCAAACACTCTGATCTCGGAGCAGTGTTGTGAGGAGACATTTCAGGGTGAGGTGAGACCTGGGGGAGGCTCAGAAGGAGGTGGATCTGGGAAGGACTAAGGCAGGGAGTGAGCGATAGGTAGAATTCTGATCTCTGTGCCCATGGGGTGTTCCCAAGTTTCAATTTTCTAAGCCTGCCCAAGAGACACTTGACTCCCAGAGGTTGTATGATTTAATCTGTTAAAGCCACTTATTTCCTTGTCTGTTTATGACATAGTATAACAAACAATTTCAATGAAAACCCTCAGGCTTTTCTAGGACAATAACATTAAAATCTAAATAGTTATTTTTAGCCAGGTGCAGTGGCTCATGCAGGTAATCCCTGTGCTTTGGGAGGCATAGACAAGAGGACTACCTGAAGCTAGGGGTTCAAGACCAGCCTGGGCAACTTGGTGAGACCTCATCAGTATATTAAATAAAAAAAGTTGGCAGGGTTTGGTGGCACCTGCCTACAATTCTAGCTTCTTGGAAGTCTTAGATGGAGGACCATCTGAATCCAGCAGGTCAAGGCTGCAGTGGCCATGAGCATGTCACTGAATTCCAGTTTGGTTATGACAGAGTAAGACTCTGACTCTAAACAAAACAAAAACAAAATAGTTTTTTTTTTTTTACAAGGTAAAACCAACAGAAATAATAAGAATGAAAACAGCAACACTTCTGTCTCTGAATGCTGTTTTTTAGACAGTGACAGCAGAACTCACAACAGCAACATAAAATGAAGACCCCAGGACACCTCCCTTTTTAGTACTAACCACATGGTGCTGAATTCAACCATTTTCCCATTTACAACACATGGAGGTTTCTGGAGTGTAGGGACCTTGACCTCCTCATCTACTTTTCTAGTGGCTGGTTGACACGGAAGTAACATTGTTGTCTACCACTTTGCTTCTCCAGTTTTACTCATTCTTTACTCAAGCACTAGGAAATGAACAAATCAGATCTGGGTACAACCCCAGGGTCAATTTATATTTGGTCCATGGAAAGTTACATTCTTATTACTTACACTCAGCACTACAAAGTAATTTATTCTAAGTATTATTTTCTTCCTCAAATCACATCACTCAATCCACTCAGACTTTCAACTAAGAAAACAAACATATTATACTCAAATAATGGTATAAAATTCTTAATACTTGTGAAACTGGAACTATATGGCTGCAAAATTAAAAAAAAAAGAAAAGGTAAGTGACTCAGGGAAGCAGCCTCTTTCACCCACAGTCCACAAGAACTGCATAATCAGTGGCTTCCTCTTCCCAAGTTTGGGGCACACTCTTGCTGTGAGATGCAGACTGAAGGGCTCTCTCCTAGGTAGTGAGTGTGGGAAAACTGTAATCTGGGAATTCAATTCTGGGACCTTCCCCCATGCTCTACTGTCCCCTCCTTATATCATGGCATTGCTCCATCCTTCAGGGTCACAATTCTCACCAGGAACCAAACACTCACCTGGGGTAGTTTACAATTCTGACCTGTGATGTCTTTTTTCTAAACCCAACTGTGTAAAGTTTGCTGGAAACCAACCAGTCTGCAACATCAATTGTTTCTCCAACAATTCAATTGTCACCACCCAGAGTTAACACAAACCTCCAAGTTCAGGGCTCAGTCCAACAACATTGCCTTCACTGCAGATGCCAGTTACACAACCCAGGGGCCCTCTCTGCTACTGAGCAACTGTCTATAAATCCGGGGCTCCCAAAATCTCTCCTGCAGTCCAATAAATTGACAGAAGATTCTCTGAACTCAGCAAAACCTTTCACTTATGTTTCTCAGTTTATTAGAAACGATACAACTCAGAAACAGCCAAGTGAAAAAGAGGTATAAGTCAGGGGAGAGTGGCAGGGGAGTGAGTCAGGAGGGAATTCTGGTAAATAGCTGTGATAGAAGATACCACATCATTCGTGTTCTACATGATCAGCTTGTTGCAAAGAAATCCCCTTTCCATTAGGACTTAAGTGATGTTCCCTTTTCTTTCTATCTCAAAGGCAATCACAGACACTGCAATTTCCCTTTTTCTGCCTCATAAACAAGACATGAATACTTTTGTCTTCAATGGTATGAACACAACTCATGCAAACCAAGCTTTGCTTAAGTTTCCTTCCTTCTCCCAGACCCCTGAATTCTAACCCACCCTCAGCCTGAGCCAACTCACACCCCTTTTTATGCCCCACCTAAGAACAGGCTGACTTCAGAGTAAGACATCCTGTGACCCGGGATCTTCTGGTGACACCCTCAAACCTGCCCTCCTCCTTCCACTCTCTTTCTGATCTTTTTTCTCCCCACAAAAGAAAGCCCATTTGTTCCTAAACTTTGAGATGCTAGAACATCCTAGAGTTGGTGTTTCCACACTACTGCAATACTTACAATCATGAAACTATTTTAATCCAAGCTCAAATTTATGTGACAAGGTTTAGAATCAACCCCAGTGCAGTAAAAATAACACCTTCTGAAAGAGCATCACATCCTTTATTTCTATCAAATCCTGCCCATGTCTGTCTGCAGACCCACAAAGTTTGAGGGCTCAGCAGCTTTTCTCACTATCATGGACTCCTTCCATGACTGTTGTAAAAAAATTGGTTGACCTGCCAGAGAGACTCACCTAGAAGTCCCTGGGCCTTCATGATCTCCTCTTGCAGGATCAGGACAGACTTCGGCTTGGAATCTTTGGGCCCTCGTTAAGGTTTACTCACTTAGTCTCTTTCTTAATTTTTTTGTTTTGTTTTTTTGAGAAAGCAGGATTTATTGAGAGAACAGAAAGCTCCCACAGAGGGAGGGACTCGAAGGGGTTGCCTACTCACTTAAGTTTCAAATGAGAAAACAGACAGTGCAAAATCCCTCAGACTCAGCCAGTGTTCATGTGTAGGAAAGGCAGGAAACTGTAAGTCACTTCCATTACATACATCATCAGAAAAAGCAAAGGTGTGTATTTATTTCAGACAATAAACATGTTAACATGTCGTCCATGATGAAAATCATTTTGTATACAATTAATTACGTGTGAACACTTCTAGTAGTTGCCAAGTTTTTTCTCATAAAATTTAGTATTACACTCAAATACCCACATCACAGAACACAGAATGATACTCCGTGTCCAGATTCTTCACTCTTCCAAAAAAAGGTAATGGATATTTTCACAGGTCTGTGAAATTTACCAATTCATCGTCCACACGTTGTTGTGGAAATGTATTGATTTCCGCAGCTATAATGAGCGAGAAATTGTCCTCTAACGTTGTGAGGGAGGCTCCGTGTAACCGGCCAGGACAGCAGTCCCTCCCCCACGAGCCCCGCAGGCGGGTCGCATCCTCCCCACGACCCTTCCGTGTTGCGAACACCTGGAGAGACGGATTGTGTGGAGAGGGTTCAGGGGGTGAGGTCCCCGCAGGGACCAGACACGGGGGTCCCTGCCTAGATTCACCTACACTGAGGGGAACGGGTCCAGCCGCAGGCGGGGATGGGACCAGGCTGAGTTAACAGGAAGGCTGCTCCCAACACAGCTGGGTCATCCGGGTCCATCCTCCCTCCCCTCTCACTCCAGCCCCCAAAATCACCATCTCCCGGCTTCCGGGTGTCCCGCCATCCTCCCCACGGACTCCCACGACCTACAGGTCACAGAGTGACAGAGGTTGAAACGAAGACACGCGGGGATGCCAGCGGGTTGGACTCCGCAGCAAGAACGATCCAGCTCTGCGCGCAGGCGCAAGAAATGAAGACCCGATCACAGCCCAACAGCCTTCCACTCACTTCAGGCTCCTTTCTGACCGGACAATTTCCAAGGCCACGTCCGCAGAGTGCATAAGTCTCCAGGACCCATCCCCTCTGGTCTTGACTGACAGGAGATGCAAAGCGACAGGGACTCCATAGGAAAAAACTCGTTTAGATTTCTCCTTGCCCTGGAATCTGGGGGGTGGGAGGAGAAATAAGGTTGTGGGCCCCTCTCGGGGCATGTTGGGAGTCTTCGTCACTCCTGGTCGCTGGATCGCTGGACTGTAGGATGACACCGCCCCCACGGGACAAACTGGGATTGTACTCCTGCAGCTCTGAGGCCCAATGATTGGGAACCATATGGACGTCAGTTTTTCCACCGTGCCCTGAGAGAGGTCCACAACCCTAAACCTCCCTGCCACGTTCTGGTGTTGGGAAAATTCTCAACCTTTCCGTGCCTCATGCAGTCCGGTTCTGATCGCATCTGCTGTCACTGAAGATCAGAAAGGTGAGGCCTGGAGCTTTATCCAATCAATGGACACCGCTGTCTGAACTGGCCAATCAGACAGGAGCCGGAAGGGAGGTGGCGGCTTCCGGACTCTGGGCTTTCCTCTCCTGCACCTGCTCACAGAGCTGGGTCGTCCTCGCAGCTTTGTCCTGGTGTCCGAGATCCAAGTGTGTTGCGTGCCCTCGCTTCAGCTTCTGTCGTCTTGTGACGTGCAAGTGACGTGCAAATCCTCGGAGTCCGTGGGGAGGACGCCGGGACACCCAGAAGCCTGGAGATGGTGGGTATGGGGGCGGGTGCGAGCAGGAGAAGCGAGATGGGCTTGGGTGGCCAGGCTATGACAGGACCGGCCTCTCTCTCAGCTGCGAGCTAGGCCAGGTCCTCTTGATGAAGGACGGGCTGGGCCAGGACCCATGGGTCTTGACCCCGCGGCGACCTCGCCTGCTGAGCTTTCTCCGTGCAGTTCCCCACTCCAAGTGTGTGGGACCCGGGAAGGATGTGGAAAGTATCCGCCCCGTGTGGTGGTCCCGTGGGGGTAGGGGGAGGCTGTTGTCTGGGCCCGGTCCATCTCTCCTCTCCAAGGTTATATGGAAGCTTGTCACAGCATTAAGGAACTACCTTGGACCAACAGCGGATCTGAATCCCGAAGCCCCCAGAGGGTCTGGGAGGAAAGGCTTTTAGAAGGAGCAGGGAGAAGCCAGTCACGGGCAGGTGCTGTTGGGCTACAGCCCCGCAGTCGCTGGATTTGGAATATCCAGTTGGAAATCCCCAGGGTTATTGGCCGTTTGTGTCACCAGGTAAAACCTGCCTTCGGCTGGTAGCAAGACAGCCAGTAAGTTGAGACACAGTGTTGGAGCTGGACTGAAACCGAGAAGATGAGGGGCCGGCATGTTAAAGACCCCTCCTGGGTCGTGTATGCTTTTTTTGATTTTAATCCAGAATGGGGGCCAGAAAGGGGATGAGATCAAGAGGTATCTTAGACCTGCAGATATCCGGGTGATGAGAAGAGTCCTGGAAAGTAGTGAATTCTTTTTGTCCTTGGTTCACAGTCTCCTAGTTCCTTTATTTAGCAAAATAGAGTTAGTGCCCTTACTCCCACTTCCCCAGAGTTAGTCTGGACAGCTGCATACTTGTGCCTACTTTATCTTTTCAGCAATTTTTTTTTTTTAGTTGCAGTCTCACTCTGCTGCCCAGACTGAAATGCAGTGGCATGCTCAGAGTCACCCCTGTGTCGGACTGCTGGGCTCCAACAATCCTTTCACCTCAGCCTTCCAATAAGCTGGAACTACAGTCAGGCACCACCATGGCCTGCTAATTTTTGATTTATTGTAGAGACGAGGTCTCACCAAGTTGCTGGGACTGGTCTTGAACCCTAAGGCTCTGGCAATCCATTTTCCTGGGCCCCCCAAAATGCTGGGATTACAGGTTGAGCCCCAGAGACTGGTCTTTTTCAGCATTTCAAAATTACCTTAGCTACGTGCAAGCACATAAAGAGGCCAGAGTTCCCCCTCCATCTAAAATGGAGTTGTGTTAGACTTTTGACAGTTGCCTATCCCATTTGTGGTTGATTAAGTCAAAGTTTTATTTATATGTTAATTAGCAATTTTTAAGAAATCAGTTTCAGTTTGGCAACTGGTTTCTGTGCACATTTAGACATATCACTGTTCTTGAGGGGAAAAGGCAGAAATGATTTCAGTCCTCTTGATGATCATGTACTTGTGAAGAGAAAAAAAAGATCCCAAAGGACAAGCTAAACTCACTTCAGGGAGATGGAAGAATCCACCAATCAAAGGGAGCCTCAGGCACACAGAATAGCAAATGCATTGTCTCCCAAAAGGGTGGTAAGACACTGAAAATTAAAAAAAAAAAAATTAATTTAATTTTTAAATGAATGAAGGCATATTTTCAACATATAGGTGTAAATTGATTAGATAATCTCACCTGAGAAGAAATCCCAGCGAAGTAGGAAGAAAAGAAAAAAATGAGCCGGGCTCGGTGGCTCAGCCTATAATCCCATGCTTTGGGAGGCTGAGGTGAGTGGATTGCCTGAGCCCGCGGGTTCGAGACCCGCCTGGGCAAGCGAGACCTCATCTCTACAATAAATCAAAAAAATTAGCCGGGCGTGGTAGCGCGCTCCTGTAGTTCCGGCTACTCCGAAGGCTGAGGTGGAAGGATGGCCGGAGCTCAGCAGGTCGA
>CAUYQG010121765.1:0-66312 GCA_963574415.1 Tarsius wallacei | reverse complement strand
GGAGAAGGAACGTTAGAGATGAGCTGGTGAGCCTGGAGAGCTGGTTGCCAATGGTAAGGTGGCATAAGAGAAATATAGGGAGTGGGACACCTGGAGTTGTTGGTATGGATGGGGCAGAGAGACTAGAGGGGGACAGTAACTAGTGATGGGAAAAAGTGGATTGGAGAGGAAGGATTAGGATGGCTTCCAAGAGATGCAGCGGGTTAGGGGTTGGAACACTTGAATGGACAGCTTCGGTGGCCATGGCTGGGGGAGAGGCAGTAAGCTTGTTGAGGTGACTTTGCAGGGGACACAGAAGGTACATTAAAGATTCTCTTTCTTAGAGGATGCAGTAAGGTGTTAGTTTGATATTTTTGTTTCTTTCATTTCTGTTAATATCATTTACTAGTAAAGTTAGCCCAGAGGGTGAAGTTGAGGGGGCTTCAGTTAAGGAGGAGAGGGTGTCTTCTTCTATTCATATATCATACAAAGAAAGTTGGGGTAATATTGCACTTCCAGACTAAAGGTGGGAGGAGATGAAACTGGATTATGATGATATCTTTCTATATGATGTCTGCCTTCTTTTCTCCCTCCCCCTGGTGCATTTAAAAACTAGTCCTGGAATCTGGAATTTAAATAGATTTGATGAGCTTGAAATTAAGGGTGAGTTCCTTGCTTGAGAACTGATAAATGTGACTGAAAAATATGAGACTGAATTTATTTTCCAGGTAGGCAACGTGCATGTAGGCAAAAAGAGCTTAGACCTTTTTCCCTCCTCTCTTAAAATTGATTGCTTTAAGACTCCATTTATTGGTGTCCTGGTTTGCAAGGCAATTAGGCCCATCATTGTATTGCAGGCTGATAATCCTGAGATGAGTCTTGGCACCACTGCTTTATGTAAACAGAGAGAAGACAGGAAATATGGAAATGTCATAAATATTCATTGGTGAGATGGTTTGGTACTGACGGAGTTTTTCATATGATTCTCTTTTGACATTGCTTGATACGATTTAAAATAATTGGACTGTATTTCTATAGATTGAATTTTCTTCTAAAGGAATTCAGGTGATCAGAATTCTGTCAGATGTGAATAAATAAAGCATACTCATTTTTATTTTTTTTTTTTAGGGAATGATGTTGATGTAGGCACATTGCATTAACTACAGAAACGATATCTTCTTATTCATCAGAAATTTCATATAAAGCTTAGTGATATGCTCAATCTCATGGCAGAATGATGATGATGGAAGGTAGAGAGGAGTATAAATGGAGGGAATGTCTTCAGGGAAACAGTTTTTTGGACTTAATTGCATTAACTATGATATGTTAAACATGAAGTGGCTGTTGATTAGAGCTCAGACTGAGAAAACATGAGGAGGAATGTAAAGAAGATAAAATTGGCACCAATAGGATCAAAATAATTATTTTTGTTCAAGCTTCAGAGTTCAGCTTTAAAACCATTTTCCTTGGCTTTTGCAATTGAGCACATAAAAATACCCATTTAGAATCTCTTTTTCTTTTTGTAGTTCTGAAATGGGCAGAATGATGGAAAGTTGGACTTGTCCTTTGAATTGAAAGTGTTTTGTTACGAGGAAGCTTTCTGTATTATAATAAAAACCAGGTTTGAGCCATTACCTGTAGTTCAGTGAAAATGTAATCTAACTAATGCAAGCATTTATCCTCATAACTTTACTCTGGGGTCCAGACATTGTTTTTGTGGATCTGCAGGCTTGGTCTAGAGGTGGGATATTTATATTAAAGCCCTAGCTTTTGAAAGCTCAAAGAGAAAGTAATCGCCTGGGAGAAATGTGTTGGTGGATTTTTTTATTTTCCACAGCTGTGGTCACCTGTGCGGTAGTAATGTGTTTAAAGTATTTTAGTATCTTTACCCTGTTTGATCCTCCAGATATCCTGATGAGAAGGGGAGAGCAGATGGAGATATTGGTAGGCAGATACCTTAGTAGAATTAATAGCCTATGAATTTAGGGGTCAAGAGTTCTAGCTTCAAATCCCAGTTCCACCACTTGAAAGCTGAGTGATTTCAGTTAAAGTCATTAAAAACCTTTCTTACTTAGTAGTAATGGTTGTGCAACATTGTGAATGTATTTAATGCCACTGAATCATACGTTTAAGTCTGGTTAAAATGATTTTTTAAAAATCCAAATACCAAAAAACTTTCGTACTTCATAAGGTTGTCAAGGGGAACAAGCCAGTTCGTGTTTTGAAAATAGTGTACATATATGAAATACCTCTTCCCTATTTACTTATTTATTTATTTAATGCCTGTTAAACACCAGGGGAAATGAAAATGAATAAAAAGCCGTGGTCAAGGCGCCTTTAGTGTCATGGGAAAGACAGATAATTTAAATATAGTAAGAGAAGTGAGGCAAAACGAATGTGGTGGTGAAGAGTGTGAGTTCTCAAGTCTTTTACTACTTACTACTAGCTGTTTGACCTTGGGCACAATGAGCCTCTCTATAAAGTGGGATAACAGAACTAATCTCATAGGGTTATTTTGAGTATTAAACAAGATAATCCACCAGGTGTGGTGACTCACATCAGTAATCCCAGCACTGTGGGAGGCTAAGGCAGGAGGATCACTTGAGCCCAGGAGTTTGAGACCAGCCTGGGCAACATAGTGAGACCTAATCTCTACAGAAAATAAAAAAATTAGCCATTGCACTCCAGTCTGGGCAACAGAATGAGACCCTGAATTAAAAAAAAAAAAAAAAATCCATCGAAAGCATTTAACACAGTGTATTATATACTACACATTAAAAAATATTAGTTGTTGCTATTATTATTAGAGAGATAGGCAGAGGCTAGAATGGTGAATAGCTTGTGTGCCCTACCAGTGAATTCTTAGTATTATGGTATTCTGTTATTTATTTATTTATTTATTTATTTTTTGAGTTGGAGTCTCACTCTGTCGCCCAGACTGGAGTGCAGTGACCGCTCCCGGCCACTGCAGCCTCGACCTGCTGGGCTCTGGCGATCCTTCCGCCTCAGCCTTCCCAGTAGCTGGAACTACAGGCGTGCGCTACCACGCCTGGCTAATTTTTTGATTTATTGTAGAGATGAGGTCTCACCAAGTTGCCCAGGCGGGTCTCGAACCTGCGGGCTCAGGCAGTCCACTCACCTCAGCCTCCCAAGGTGCGGGATTACAGGCTGAGCCACCGAGCCCGGCTTCTGTTATTTTTTTAAGGTGGTATTATTTTGTATTATTATGACCTCATAGTTTATCTGCATATTTGCATGTTTGTAGTCTAGCAACTTTAAACAGTTCTTTAAATGCCAGGAAAAGTACTAAACAAATGCTAGCTGTTAGCTTCTTCATGTATAAAATAAGAAGAAAAACTATGCTTTGAGTGAAAACTATACTTTGAGTGATTAAATGACTTGCTCAAGGTTACACAGCCAGTAGGTGGACAAATCTGGGTTACAGCCTTAAAATTCTGATTTTTCAACTCTGTTTATATACTTTATTTAAGTTGTGAAATATGCCATCTGTATATGTAACTCAAATCCACAGTATAGCCGGGCTCGGTGGCTCAGCGTGTAATCCTGCGCTTTGGGAGGCTGAGGTGAGTGGACTGCCTGAGCCCGCGGGTTCGAGACCTGCCTGGGCAACTTGGCGAGGCCTCATCTCTACAATAAAAAAAAAAAAAAAAAAATTAGCCGGGTGTGGTAATGTGTGCCTGTAGTTCCAGCTACTTGGAAGGCTGAGGCAGAAGGATCGCTGGAGCCCAGCACGTCGAGGCTGTGTTGGCCGGGAGCGGCCACTGCACTCCAGTCTGGGTGACAGAATGAGACTCCAACTCAAAAAAAAAAAAAAATCCACAATATAAAGAATAACAAATTGAAGACCTCTGTGCATGCTACCCAGCTTACCAAAAAGATTTCTAGTACCCCTAAAGCCTCTTGTGAGACCCTGCCTGATTGACTCTTCCACTTTCCCTTTCTCTGAGAGGTAAACTCTTTCCTAAATGTTATGTGAATCATTTCCTTGCTTTTCTTTATACTTTTACCAAACATGTGCATATCCCTAAATAATATATTTTTTTACCTTTGCAACTGTTTGTAAATAGAATAATAGTTTAAATATTTTTCTGTGACTTTCTTTATTCTTATTTAGTCTCCTTTTTTTTTGGAGTTGGGGTCTCACTCTGTCTCTCAGGCTGGAGTGTAGTGGCACTCTCAAGGCTTGCTGTAGCTTTACCTCATGGGCTCAGGCAGTCCTTCTGCCTCAGCCTCCTGAGTAGCTGGGACTACATGTGTGTGTGTACCACCATGCCCGGCCGATTTTTAATTTTTATTTTTTTGTAGAGACGAGATCTTGCTGTGTTGCCCAGGCTGGTCTCAAACTCCTGGGCTCAAGTGATCCTCTTGCCTCGGCCTCCCACAGTCCTGGAATTATAGGCGCGAGCCACTGTGCCCAGCCTATTCTTATTTTTTAACTTTAAAAAAAAAGCTTTATTTCTTCTACCATTAAATAATATATGTTCATGATAGAAATTGGAAATTATAAAAAAGTAAAAGGTAGTAAAATTATTGTCTGTAGTTCTATTACTCAGTAACACTTTCTATTTTTCTATGTATGCATATATTGAAGAATGTGAGTAGTCCAGATAGCAACAGGAAGCCACTTTACCTTTTTGGATGATCATATTACCCAGATGTGGACCAATCATTCTAGGGAGGGTGTAGAAAAACTTGGAGAGTTTTTCTTATTGACAGATTTGTATATTCTAGATTCTAATTCTTTGTTATATCTGTTTGAAACTTCATGTCATGTTTTGGCAAGTCTCTTAGCTCTTTTGGTCATCTTTCCTTTTGCAGAAAGATAGCATGGTAGGTTGGTTCTCACCTGATTGTGTAGGAGGAGGTCTGTCATGTGATGCACAGAGAGTACCATGAATAGGAAATTCTCAGTTATACGTATTAGAAGCTTAGCATCCTACTTGTCAAAAATTTTTTGTGCAAGACATTTGAAATCCAAATTCCTTAATAATCTGTTGTATCTTCAGTTTACTTGTCTGTAAATTGGGGCTCAATGAGATAATAAACATGAAAATACTTTTTAAACTATAAAGGGCTATAGAAATGTTAGTTGCTTTTTTCCCCTCCTCGTTTACAAAACTGAAATCAGGGCACCCTAACACATAAGTGAAAAGCTTGTCACATTTGGTTTATTGTCTTTCTGAAGGGTTTTTCTCCCAGTGGAGGAGGGAATACATGGTCAGTTCACAGTTCCTCCCTTGAAACTCAATTGTTGGATATAGTGGGACAGAGAAGTGCTAGAAGACAAATTCCTAGTGAATTTGTGGGACCTGGTTCCATAATAACTGTTGGCTGTCTCAAAATGAAACAACTGAGGCTTTATTGAGGTGGAGAATATAGTATACATGGTTTGCTCTCTGTTATCCTGACAAATACAGTCATTTCCCTCTTAGTTTTCTACCTGTAACTTATTACAGAGATGGTGGTAAAGTGAGAAGGATTGTTTGTGCATATGTAAAAGAGAGATGATACCCTGTTGTTGGGGTTTGATATATGTATTAAATGAGAGAAGAAGGACAAAGTACCTGGAACACCGACTGGCACATACATAGTTGGTGCTTAATATAGTAGCTATTACTATTTTTTTTTTGAGTTGAAGTCTCACTCTGTCGCCCAAGCTGGAGTGAGGTGGCATGCTCACAGCCATTGCAGCCTTGACCTGCTGGGCTCAGGTGATCCGTCTGCCTCATCTTTCTAAGTAGCTGGAACCACAGGCATGCGCCACCACATCTGGCTACTTTTTAAAAATTTATTGTAGAGACAAGGTCTCACCAAGTTACCCAGGCTGGTCTCAAACTCCTGGCTCAAGCAGTCTTCTTGCTTCCCTTTCCCAAAATGCTGGGATTACAGGCATGAGCCACTGCATCTGGTGGTAGCTATTACTATTATTATTTATATTTTTATTTTACTTGTGAATTGTTTAGAGTTTTCCTCCTAGCTATTCTTTTGCTACTCAGTGTTGTCCTGGGCTACATTTCACATCATTCAATTTACATTTGGAGTGTAAATTTATTTTAATATTATTATAAGTAAAGCAAAATAAAGAACATAAATCCATACCAGCGACACATTCCAAGGTCAAGGAGCTAGTAGTTTTATGTATGGCAGATAAGTTTAAGACATCTGTTCAACAAGGTTCTACTGAGTGATTATTAAATGGCAGGCTGTAAGGGAGTGCTGGGAGAAAGGGAAATAAAAATCAAAATTGTCTGCTCTTAAGAAGCTTACAGTCTGGTGGGGAGTTAGACATGACATACATAATTGTAGCATCGTGGGATAAATGTTACAGTGTGTGGACAGAGGGCATGGGGAGGATGTGTGTTGGCATGGTCTGGAAGCTGAGAAGAGAGAGATGCTTGGAGGAGTTAATGCTTGAGATGAGATTGGAAGGGTAGACATGTGGATGTAAGGGGAAGGAGTGGTTCCTCTTATCACACACAGTCTTCCTTAATTGTTCTTTCCTTGTGTTTCAGTAGACCTTAGTTTGTACCTCTCTTTAAGGCCTTTTTTAGCCTGTATGCTTGCTGTAAAACCAAATAAGCCAATCCCCAGGTATGCTCTACCGTCTTGCTCCTATTATTTCCATATGCTGTGCTTTCCATATGGAAAGCCCTCTTCCTACTGAATTCCTTGTTCCTTACTTTGTCTACCAGATGAGCTATGCTATTGAACATAGTTCCTGGTTTTTGCTCATCCTGGTTTGTTGTCTAGAGAGATTTTTGAAGTTGTGAAAATAGCTGATAATTTAAGAAAAGATCTTTATTGTTTCTGCCTTTTCAGTAAACATTGATTTTCTTTGGGATTGGCTCCTTGGCTCATTGGACTTTTTATATTCTTTCCTTGAATATTGCCCATATGCTGATGACTCTTAAATATCTATCTCCAGTTCAGAGCTTGCTCTCTCTCTCTCTTTTTAAAATTTAGAGACAGGGTCTTAAGAGCTCAGTTGCCCAGGCTGGAGTGCAGTAGCTTGATCACAGCTTGCTGCAGCCTTGAACTCCTGGGCTCAGGTGATCCTTTTGCCTCAGCCTCCCGAATGGGTGTACCACCATGTCTGGCTAATTGTTGGATTTTCTGTAGAGACAAAATCTCACCAGTTTGCCTAGGCTGGTCTTGAACTCCTGGGTTCAAGTAATCCTGGGCTAGACTGGTCTGAACTCCTTGGGCTTGGTGTCCCAAAGTGCTGGATTACAGATGTGAACCACAGCCCCCAGCCAGAACGCTTTCTTGAGCTCCAGACTTGTGTATCTCACTGGCTACCATCTCCCACCTATAATACTCTTATTTCAGTGGTTCTCAAATTCTGTCGAAGACAGAACTCATTTTTTTCATCTAATTCTTCTGACCTCCCCTCTCTGCACCCCCTCACAAAAAAGTTAGTTTTGTCCTATCTAAAAGGCATTACCATTTATTCGTGATTTGAATCTATCATTAGTCTTTTCTTCCCTTTTATCTCTCATAGCCAAACTTAAATTCTTTAAATATTTCTGGAATTCAATTCTCTAATCTCACCTGCACAAGTGTAGGAGTCTCCTAACTGGTTTCTGTATCTTCCATCTCGTAAACCTATCTTTTACCCAGCAGCCTGAACATCTTCCCAACTGATAGATATGTTTATGTTACTCCTCTGCTTAAATCCCTACATTGACTCTTTAATGTGACATATTAGGTCTTCTGTGACTTGTTCCTATGTAATCCTCCTGCCTGATCACCTATCACTGATAATACTGAGTAGCGTGTAGTTTTTGTAGACATCTTGCCATTTCATATCTTTGCTCATGCTATTTCTCCTCTTGTTTATCCTTTTGGGCTAGATGTGTCATCTCCCCCAAGAAACCTTTCTGAATCCCTTCGGTTGTCATAAACAAGAAAGTGCCCCCATTTTGTTCCCTAGGAGCATCCGGCACATGCTTCTGTCATAGTACTTGCCCAGTTTTAGGAAAATTAACTGTTTCTGTCCGCTCCTTCACTTAACTGTAAGTTTTGTGAGGGCAGGGACTATGTCCTTGTCATCTTTATAGTCCTAGCTCCTGGATCCTGCCTTGCAAGTAGTTCAGTGATTCGTTTTTGAACTGAACCCAGTGAAGATAGATGACAAACCAGTGGTATGATATTCTAATAGAGAGTAAGGGGGATTTTGTTTTCCAGATGTGAGTTTTTATTTATTTAGAATAGAATTTAGAATTTTATTGGGTTGATAAAGGCTTTGATGATGATGTACAGCCCAAGGTTCAAAAGTAGGAGATACCAAGATAATGTGTTCAGGGATTGTCACATGCTTTCTGTAGAACATATTTTGGCTTTGAGGGACACATATGGTCTCTGTTGTTCTTTCCTGTCCTCTCCTCTCACCCTTTCTCCCCTCCTTCCGTCTTTCCCTCCTTCTCCTTTCTTTTTTTTTTTTCCTGAGTTGGAGTCTCACTCTGTCACCCAGGCAGGTGTGCAGTGGCACGCTCACCACTATGGCAGCCTTGATCTGCTGGGCTCAGGCAATCCTTTTTGCCTCAGCCTTCCAAGTAGCTGGAACCACATTTGTACTACCATGCCCAGCTAATTTTTGGATTTATTGTAGAGACGAGGTCTCGCCAAGTTGACCAAGCTGGTCTCGAACCCCTGGACTCAGACAGTCTTCTTGACTCTGCCTCCCAAAGTGCTGAGATGACAGGCGTGAACCTGGCTCCTTCTCCTTTTCTCTATTCCTCCTCTTCCCTCACTTCCTTCCTCTCTTTTCTTCATAGTACATGGTTGTAAGAATGTAAAAACCATTCTAAGTTTATGGGTATGCCATAGCTTGGCAATCCCTGATATATTATCAGGAATCAACTAAAAGTTGTATAAAATTATAAAGCAAAGAGACTAAAGCAAGCTCATATTTCTTGCTGTGTTTATTTAGTAAAATTTAATTCCTTGGGCAATTATGCATATTTTTAGTGTTGAAAACAACTGTGTAGTTTTTTTTTTTAGAATTGTTGCCTCACTCCTTTGCCCAGGCTGGAGTGCAGTGGCATGCACGCTCATGGCCACCTCATCGTTGACCTGCTGGGCTCCGGCGATCCTTCTGCTTCAGCCTTCTGAGTAGCCAGAACTACAGACATGCGCTACTATGCCTGGCTATTTTTTTTTTTTTGAGTTGGAGTCTCACTCTGTCGCCCAGACTGGAGTGCAGTGGCCGCTCCAGCCACCGCAGCCTCGACCTGCTGGGCTCCAGCGATCCTTCCGCCTCAGCCTTCCAAGGAGCTGGAACTACAGGCGCGTACTACCACGCCCGGCTAATTTTTTTTGATTATTGTAGAGATGAGGTCTCGCCAAGTTGCCCAGGCAGGTCTCGAACCCGCGGACTCAGGCAATCCACTTGTTTCGACCTCCCAAAGTGCTGGGATTACAGACTGAGCCACCGAACCTGGCCTTAGATTTTTTTTTTTTTTGGTCAAACTATGTTTATCTAAAAGTTTAACATTTTGTTAAATGGGCCATTATTCTCTGTAGGAAGATGCTCTAAAAACACCTTGGTTTATAAAGCTGTAATATAACTCCTTCTCTTCCCACCACTTAGGCTGGTGTCTGGGTCCTTTCAGAAATGTGCCTATTTTTATGATGAAATAGATTGTGCTTTTTCTTAGATATAGACATTTTGAAGGAACCTGGGCTGATACATTTTTCACAGTAAACTTCAATCCCTGGCTATGATCTTGATTATGATTTTGATCTTGATTTGCCTTCTGATCATGTCCCTGAAGCTTAACAGTTTCTGTCAGTGCTCATATTTCTTTTCTAGACTCTGTTTTGTAATTTTTAAAAGTATTTTAGTTTTCTTTCTTTTTTTTTTTTTTTTTTTTTTTTGAGTTTGCGGCTAACACTGTCACCCAGGCTGGAGTACGGTGGCATGCTCACGGCTACCGCAGCCTCGACCTACTGGGCTAAGGTGATCCTTCTGCCTCTGCCTTCCAAGTAGTTGGAACTACAACCACGTGCCACCATGCCCGGCTAATTTTTTAATTTATTTTAGAGATGAGGTCTTGCCAAGTTGCCCAGGCTGGTCTCGAACCCGTGGGCTCTGGCATTCCTCTCACCTCGGCCTCCCAAAGTGCCTGGATTATAAGTGTGAGCCAACATGCCTAGCCTGTATTTTAGTTTTCCAGTATGTCTTCTTCCCTCTTTTATTTTGAGTTGATAGCAAAAATTCTTATCAGTAATTATATTTATACTACTTTATACTTATTCATAATTATGCTATTTTATTTGACCTGTCATGCATAGGTTGATCGTGTGGCAGTATTTTCATTTCAAAGATGAAGAAATTGAGACCCAAGGGGGTAATTTGCCTTGGGCCTTAAGACAAGTAGGGGATGAAGATGGAAAGACAAAAGTTACCTGATAACTATCTGTGGTAGGCAATATTCTGGTGCTTTCTCTTCCTTATATGATTTAATCCCTATACTTCTTCTATATAAGGAATTGTGCCCATTTTCCAGAAGAAACTGAAGCATCTGAGGCCTGTAAGGATTAAGTAGTTTGTTTGCATTTGGTTACATAGCTAGTAAGAGAAGAAAAGCTTGTATTAAAATCCTGATTTGCCTTGCTCCAAAGCCTTTTTTTCTTCTTTTATTTTCTGTACTGTTTATAAATCTTTCTGGTGGTTTTTTTTTTTTTTGAGTTGGAGTCTCACTCAGTCGCCCGGACTGGAGTGCAGTGGCCACTCCTGGCCACCGCAGCCTCGACCTACTGGGCTCCGGCTATCCTTCCACCTCAGCCTCAAGTAGCTGGAACTACAGGCGCACGCTACCACGCCTGGATAATTTTTTGATTTATTGTAGAGATGAGGTCTCACCAAGTTGCCCAGGTGGGTCTCGAACCCGCAGGCTCAGGCAGTCCACTTACCTCAGCCTCCCAAGGCACGGGATTACAGACTGAGCCACCGAGCCCGGCTATCTTTCTGGTTTTAAACCATTGAATCAGTAGTCTTCAATCTATTTAGACAAGTAGTATCTGACTACTCATTGGAATCACACGAGGAACTTAAAAAAAAAAAAAAAGACATACTTCATTTCCACACTTGACCATTAACAGAACTTCTGTTGGTGAGCCTAAAGCAGATATGTATATGGGTATATGTTTATATAGGAAATATAAATTATAGCCTGGTATGGTGACTCACGTCTGTAATCTTAGTACTTTGGGAAGCTGAGGTGAGAGGATCGTTTGAGGCCAGGAGTTTGAGACCAGCTTGGGCAACATAGTGAGACCTAGTCTCTACCAAAAAAAAAAAACTGAATTAAAAAAAAAAAAGAAAATATATATTAAAAAGAAATTGTATTGCATTATATGATGACATGTAGGAAAAAATGCAAAGATATAATCATCACTCAGATTAAAAAAAAAAAGGAACATTATTCCCTCCTCCAAGGAAATAAACAAACTTCTAATACTAATAATTCTAATAATCTTATGATTATTTTTGCCTGTTTATGAATTTTCATAAGGTATATCTGGCTTTTTGTACTCAACATTATTTGTGAGATTCATTTATGTTCTTGTATGTAAGTGTAGTTTGTTCTTGCTCATTGCTATATAGCAACAGTTCTCAAACATTTTGTTTACTTCACTTTTTTGCTTATTATTGAGGACACCAAAGAACTTTTGTTTGTGAGTTATATCTATTAATACTGTATTAAAATTTAAAACTGAGAAAATTTTGGGTTGAGTGCGGTGGCTCAGCCTGTAATCCCAGCACTTTGGGAGGCCGAGGCGAGAGGATTGCCTGAACCCAGGGGTTTAAGACCAGCCTGGACAACTTGGTGAGACAGTGTCTCTACAATAAATCCAAAAATTAACTGTGCTTGTAGTTCCAGCTTCTTGGAAGGCTGAGGTATAAGGATCACTTGAACCCAGCAAGTTGAGGCTGCTGTGGCTGTGAGTGTGCCACTGAACTCCAGACTGGGCAACAGAGTGAGACTCCAACTAAAAAAAAAAAAAAAACCCCAAACAGAAAAATTTTAACGAAAATAAATATATTATTTCATACCAAAACATTAGAAGAATAATATTTTATATTTTTTCCAAATCTCTTTAATGTCTGACTGGGTTCATACCTGCTTCTGCATTCAATCTGTTGCAGAAGGTTGTTTTGCAGGGAGTATATAAAGGAAATACAGTCCCACATAGATAGGTATGTAGTTGGAAAAGAGAGGAATGTTTTAATTACCTTTTTAGATAATTGTGGATTTTGACACTATACCAAAACTTGACAATTGGTAGTTTCTTATGGTCCATTGCCTTGTGGAATCTGAAACCATATTAGTGAACTTTTCATGCTGTTACATTTAAATCCATTGGTTTGTTTTGTACTTGAATAGATCTTTTATCCATGCATGATTTTGTAGCATCATGCATTGGTTTTTTGGGAAATACTGGTTCATTAAGTGTCTTAATCTGCCTGGTCTGCAGTAACAAAATGCCATAGACTGGTGGCTTAAATAACAGAAATTTTTTTTCTTGTAGTTCTGGAGGCTAGATGTCTAAGATCAAGGTTTCAGAGTGATCAGTTTCTGGTAAGGGCTTACTTCCTGATTTGTAGATGGCCACCTTCTCTTTGTGTCCTTACCTGATGTGCTCACCAAGTTTGGGGGGAAGAGAGAGAGCGAGCAAGTATGAGAGTGAGCAGGCTAGCTCTCTGGTGCCTCTTATAAGGACACTAATCCCATCATGGCAGCCTCAACCTCATGACCTAATCTGAACCTGATTATAAGTCATCTAAATCTAATTATCTCCCAAAGGCTCCATGTCTACATATCATCACACTGAGGGATAAGGCTTAAATTTGTGAGTTTGGGGGGGATACAGTTCAGACTGTATCACTGAGTTACGCAGATCTTCTGAATGTTGACATATTCTATTTTATAATGTCAAAAAACCACATTTGTTAATATTACCACCGATCTCATCAGACAAGTCTTTTTTAATTTTCGCTTGAAAGCTCAAATTCTATCATTGGCAACAAATACTGACAGTTGTTTTCCTTGAAGTGACAGTCTCACATTGTTCATTTTCGTAAAAACGTCTGCCAAACATCCAAGTCTGAATAATCATAGTTCTTCTGCCAGTCGTTTTTTTCCAAGTAAAAAATGGTGTTTTGTGAAAAAAGCAGATAGTTCAGCTTGCAACTCAGTTGCACAAGTAGTTTAGTGCTTTTCTTTTTTTTTTTGAGTCAGAGTCTTACTCCGTTGTCCAGGCTGGAGTTCAGTGGCATGCTCACGGCCACTCCAGCGTTGACCTGCTGGGCTCAGGTGATCCTTCCACCTCAGCCTTCCAAGTAGCCGAAACTACAGGCATGTGCTACCATGCCTGGCTAATATTTTAATACAGTGTAGAGACAAGGTCTCACCAAGTTGCCAGGCTGGTCTCAAACGCCTGGGCTCAGGCAGTCCTCTCACCTTGGCCTCCCAAAGTGCTGGGATTACAGGCTTGAGCCACAGCGCCCAGCCTAGTGCTTTTCTTTGAGCAACTCTTGTACTCTGATATGTGGTAGAAATGTTTTATGTGTACATCCCATTTATTGACACACAATATTAAAAAGATGTGTAGTTAAAGATTAAGATTTTAAAAAATTAATCTTTTTTTTTTTTAAACAAGATCTTGCTGTGTTGCCCAGGCTGGTCTTAAGCTCCTGGCCTTAAGTGATCCCCTTGCCTCAGCTCCTGAGCAGGCAGGACTGCAGGCACACACCACCGCACCTGGCTAAAATAAATAGTTTTTTGTTTTTTTTTTTGAGTTGGAGTCTCAGTCTGTCATCTAGGCTGGAGTGCAGTGGCACACTCATGGCCACTGTAGCCTCAACCTGCTGAGCTCAGGCGATCCTCCCACCTCAGCCTTCCAAGTAGTTGGAACGTTGGAACTACAGGCGTGTGCTACCACGCCTGGCTAATTTTTTGATTTATTGTAGAGATGAGGTCTCACCAAGTTGCCCAGGCTGGTCTCAAACCCATGGGCTCAGGCAGTCCTCTCACATTAGCTGGGATTATAGGCGTGAGCCACCACGCCCAGCCAAAAAATAAATAATTTTTATGTCTTCTTCAAGAACAATCTTTAGTGAAACTGAAACTAAGTTTTTTTTAATTTTTTTTTTTTTTTTTTAAGCATGACCATAAAGGATGCAATGGCATTATTGCATTTTGGTGTCACTGCTTTGATTTAGTATAAGATGATATATTTTTGTTGATATGATTATGTTTCTAGGCTTTACTTATTTCTTATTGGGGGGATAGGTGGTTTCATCAAATGTTTACTAAAAATACTGTTTTGAAAACCAACATGAATACAGTTTTTTCCTTGGCTTAGTAGAACCGAAAAACTTCAGAGTTGAACAGTTTTACAACTTTGTTAGGATGTTAGAAAATCACTGGTCTTGGTGCTTATTTTCTCTACCTTACGGTGAAGGAAAGGTCTGAAGTGCAAAGCTGTGCATAAAAATGATTTGTAAGTATAGTAGATCTCTCTTCCCTTAGCCAGGAGTATTTATAGTAGAAAAAGAAAAAGATACAGATGAAGCTATAACCAAGAATCTTGTTGTATGATGACTGGTTTTTCACTATGATCAATTAGTAGAGAATGAAGAAAGAGAGAGGCTAAGCAAGTCATAGTGCTAAACAGTATTTTACCTTCCACGTAGCACCCCTATGCAGCCTGGAACTTTAGTTCTGGGGGTGAGGCGTTAGTGTTCATTGTGTACTTACATTGTGCTATGCCCTGTTATGTTAGTTAAACCTCAGACTTTATATGGTGGTCATATTATCTTTTTTAATTTTCAAAAATTACCTCATCAACAAGGGTACCTGCATAATGAACATTTGTATACCTAACCCTGAATTGTTCCCCACATCTTTAAAATAAGAGATTAAAAGAAAAAAAATTTTTAATTAAAAAGTTTATTATTATTTATTGATTTTTGGAGACAGGACCTCCCTCTCTCTCTCTCTTTTTTTTTTTTTTTTGAGTTGGGTCTCACTCTGTCACCCAGGCTGAAGTTCATTGGCAGGATCACAGCCTATCATAGCTTTGACCTCCTGGCTCAGGTGAATGCTACTATGTTTGGAATTTTTTGATTTTTCTGTAGAGACAAGGTCTCACTGTGTTCCTCCGGTTGAGCTTGAACTCCTGGCCTCAAGCCATCTTCCTGCCTCAGCCTCCCAAAGTCCTGGATTACTGGAATTAGCCACTCCATCTGGCCCATCATCTTTTTCAACTTGGTGGTCTGCTTTTTGGTTGAAATGGATTGGATTGTTCTGGAAAGTTTACTGAGGTTGATAGTTTCTTCTCTGTTAAAAATATCTAAAGATGAGGCCAAGTGCAGAGGTCAATGCCCCCCAGTACTTCGGGTGGCTGAGGTGGGAGGGTCGTTTGAGGCTAGGAGTTTGAGACCAGCCTAGGTAACAGAGCAAACCCCTATCCTCTATAAAACAATATAAAAAATCAACTGGGCATGGTGGTAGGTGCCTACAGTCCCAGCTACTTGTGTGGCTGAGGCCAGAAGTTTGCCTGAGCATAAGAGTTCGAGGCTGCAGTGAGCTATGATTGTGCCAGTGCACTCCATCCAACCTGGGCAACAGAGGAAGACTATCTAAAAAAATAGAAAGTCAGTAAATGTAAAAGACGCCGCTTTCTAAATTTTTCTGACTGTACCACTCATTATTGGAGGGATCCACTATTTCTTTGTAGTTCCCTGTCCCAGAAGCAAAGGAGTGTTTTAAAAAATATTTTCCTGCATTTATTTATGTTGGTGGTGATATTATCCTTAGTTTTGAGATTTATGGCTCTGTTAGTACATTTTGATCAGGCTATAGAATTATGGAGGGAAAAATGTACTCCATTCATAATGGGCATATTTGAAAGTCTCTCCTTCAATCAAGTGTCACCATGTCCTAGATGGGAGTTAGCATGAAACTCTTGACTTCCTAAAACCTTAGAGACGAGATCCAGCTATCCTAGTATGAAATCTGAAGCATTTCAGGGTCCTCCCTCTAACTCCTTGTCAGTGTCATTCATTGTCTCTCCCTCCTAGCTTGCGCATTTTACCTCCGTTACTGCTGAAGTGTGCATGTCTCAGTGTCTTTGAGCATGCTCATCTCTTGGCATAGACATCTCTTTGTTACTCTTACTTGGTCTACTCTTACTTAACCTTTAAAATTCAGCCCAGGAGTTACCTTTTCCAGAAAGTTTTCCTAGGTTGGGATTGGGAGTCCCATCTCTAGGTTACTCTGTATGATGCTTTATTTAATATTTGTTGTTTTCCTCCACTTGCAGTGGACAGGGATTATATCTGATTTTCCTTGTATTCTCAGCCCATCTTGGAACCTTGCATCAGTAAGGACTTGTCCAGTGAATCCATAGTTTTAGGCTGGCCTGATGGCAGCTGTGCTTTCCCAACCAGTTACAATTACTCCATGTTGCTCTGGATGAGTTTTAATAGAGTGCCTTCTATTATAGCCATTGCCTGTTGCTCTCTGCCCTTTGTGTTGTCTCTACTCCAAGTCCATTCTTCTTTCCTCTGCTCTTTGCTCATACCTGGTCCAGTGTATGCAGTAGACACAAAGATACTAAGAAAGAACTTGATTTGTGACAGATCCTGGAATCTCACTTGGAATGAATGAAGATCACATTGGTAAATGGAGAAGCTGGGATCTTATGATTGCTTTTCTGACTCATAGTCTAGTGTTCTTTTTTCTTTTTTGAGTTGGAGTCTCACTCGGTTACCCAGGCTGGAGTGCAGTGGTGCACTCACGGCCACTGCAGCCTCAACCTGCTGTGCTGGGCTCAGGTGATCCTTCTGCCTCACCCTTCCAAGTAGCTGGAACTATAGGCACGTGCTACCTAACGTGCCTGGCTAATTTTTTGATTTATTGTAGAAATAAGGTCTCACCAAGTAGCCCAGGCTGGTCTTGAACCGTGGACTCAGGCAATCCTTTCACCTTGACCTCCCAAAGTGCTGGGATTATAGGCGCACAACCTAGTGTTCTTTTTTCTACTTCCAAGTTTCTTCTTTATTAACCTTTGGTACATTTTGACTTTTAGGTAATGTAAAATGAATGCTACAAAGCCAAATTTTGACAAATGCTTGTGCCAAAAATACAGGATTTGACTTATCTGTTTGATGGTGGGATGATTGAGACTTTAAGAGATGTGGGATAATCAGGCTGGGTGTGGGCGCTCTCCTTTTGGGAGGCTGAGGTGGGAGGATCCCTTGAGCCCAGGAGTTCGAGACTAGCCTGGGCAACATAGCAAGACCTCATAAATAAATAAATAAATAAATAGATAAATAAATAGATAAATAAATAAATAAGCAAGCAAGCTAGCTGAGCATGGTAGCCATGCACCTGTAGTCCCAGTTACTTGGGAAGCCTGAGCCCAGGAGTTTGAGGCTGTAGTGAGCTGTGATCACGCCACCGCACTTCAGTCTAGGTGACAGAGTGATACTCCGACTCAAAAAGAAAGTGAGTTTTTAATGACTGCTGTATTAAACCCCTAGTAGTTTCTGACAGGTGATTTTAATTATTCCCCAAAGCATTTTGCTGATTATGGAGTCTTAGTAGCAAGCAAAAATAATCATTTATGCATGCATTCATTCATTTAGTCAACATAGGTTTTGGGCTCTGTGTTAGTTGGTTCTGATGATACACAGGGATGAGTAAGTTGTGAGTGCTGTCTTCAAGGAGCTCTCTCTCAATCTTCAAGCAGCTTCCAGGTGCAGTGAAGATAAGGTATAGACATGACAGTTCAACGTTTGTAGATGCTATGAAGTAAGTAGCAGAGGGGGGAATATTAAAATTTTTTTCAGGGAAACAGTTATTGGAGGAGAAACTGAGCTTATTTCTGAAAGAAGACTAGGTCTTGTGCGAGGATGACTCTGGACATAGAGTAGGATGACCTGAATTTGAACGCCAACTCAGCCATTTTACTAGCTGTCTAACTTGGGCAAGTTGCTTAAGCACTCTGATTCTCAGTTTTTTCCCATATAAAGTGGGAATAATCATGTCTATATCTACCTTTGAAAGTTGTTGCAAGGATTTTTTTTTTTTTTGAGTTGGAGTCTCACTCTGTTGCTTATACTGGGAGTTCAGTGGCATGTTCGTGGCCACTGCAGCCTCGACCTGCTGGGCTCAGGCGATCCTTCCACCTCAGCCTTCCAAGTAGCTAGAACTACAGGTGTGTGCCACCATGCCCAGCTAATTTTTTGATTTATTGTAGAGATGAGCTCTTACCAAGTTGTCCAGGCTGATCTCAAAACTCCGGGCTCAAGCAGTCCTCTTACCTCAGCCTCCCAAAGTACTGTGGGATTAGGGGTGTGAGCCACTGCACCTGGCTGTTATAAGGATTTAATACATGTGAAAGAAGCTCGTAAATGTACTATACAAGTATTATATATATATGTGTGTGTGTTTATTTTTTTTAAGGAACGGGGTCACCCTCTTTTTCCCAGGCTGGTATATAGTGGCGTGAACATAGCTCACTGCAGTTTTGAACTCCTAGGCTCGAGGGATCCTCTTGCCTCAGCCTCTAAAGTAGGTAGGACTTCAGATGTATACCACCACACCTGGCTAATTTTAAACATTTTTTGTATAGATGGGGTCTCACTATGTTGCCCAGGCTGGTCTCAAACTCCTGAGCTCAAGTGATCTTCCTGCCTAGGTTTCCCAAAAATATTTGGATTACAGGTATGAGCCACTGTGCCTGGCCTTGGTTTTTGTTTTTTATTTATTCACTGACAATACTATTTTGACAGATTGGAACAACAGTTGTCTTGCCCAAATCAAAAATTAGTGAGAAAAGATTTATATTAGTTTGTAGATATCATTTATGAAGTGCTAACATTGTAAACATGAACTAGCGCAAAGATTTTTAAGTCTTTGATTCTGTGCTATTATGGAAGATAATGCTTGAGGAGCCTAATTAGTAGCTTCTGAAAATTGAGTGTGGTTCTAAGTGGCTTGGATAGCAACAGGCCGAACTGGAAAGAGCTCCATTTCTTGTCAGAAGACTTATGCTTGTTTCTAAGTGATGCAGCTTATGTCTGTGCCACCATTGGAAGTTATTTAACATTTCAGAATTTTCATTTTCTCCATCACTAGAACAGAAAAATAAGTTACTTTGTAGACTGTGAATTAGGGATAGGTTGGGTAAAGTGCATACCACTTAATCAGTTAAAAGTTTAACTTATGGAATATTGAAACAAATTTTTCCCTTCCATTACAGTAGACTTTTTAAGAGAAGCATGCTTTAAAGATTCAAGGGAGAGCATTCTATCACTTGTACTGTGCTGACACTATAGTACTTTACCATCTACAAGTTTATTCCTCAGAGTAATTTTGCAAGGTGAGTTTAGATCCCAGCTGCTGCACATGCTTGTATTATGAACTTCAAAATTACTTAATCTCTTTATAATTTACTTGTTCCATCTACTGGATGGTATGCAATGATATTTACATGATATAGTTGTTGGGAGGATTAAATGAGGTAATTATTAAAGTGCTTAGTTCAGTGTTGGGCACATAGTATAATTTCAGTACATGGTAGTGCTGACTAAGTATTTGTGTCCCACCAAAATTCATGTGTTGAAATGCAAATCCTCAGTAATGGTATTTGAAGATTGAGCCTTTGGAAAGTAATTAATTCATGAGGGTGGGGCTCTCATGATGGGATTAGTGCCTTTTTAAGCAGAGACTCCAGAGAGCTTGCTTCTTGTCTCTGCTTTCTACCATTTGAGGGTACAGTGAAGGCTATCTGCAAACCAGGGAGCAGTCCCTTACCAGACACTGAATCTGCTAGTACCTTGATCTTGGATTTTCCAGCCTCCAGGCCTGTGGAAAATAAATGCTTGTGGTATTCTGTTATATGTACAATAGCCTGAATTGAGATAGGTAGCATATTACCACTTTCATTTTATAAATGAGAAACTGGACATAGATTTCTAAACCTGACTAAATTCACTAGTAAGAATTGAGGGTGGGATTCAATCCAGATTTGTGTGGTGCCAGAGACTTACTGTTTATCTTTTTACCAGACTACATTTTATATAATTAACATTTCATTTGTATGGAAGCGTATTCTGAAATACATCCTGTAGAGTGCTTGGAAATAATTTGTTATTCTTAAGCATTTAAAATTTTAAGTGATATTTTACTAATACTATACATGAACTTGGAACTAAATTGGTTAGGGAAGGAACTCTTTGGCCTGGCTTCCTTGTGATTAGACATAATTTTTAGGGCAGACATTCTGGGGTGATAGTAAAAAGTTAGTAAAAAGAACAATGTGTGTGTGTGTGTGTGTGTGTGTGTTTGTGTGTGCTTCTCTCTAAACAGTTCTATTGAAGTAAAATTGACATACAATAAATGATACAGCTGGGTATGGTGGTGGCTCATGCCTGTAATTCCAGCACTTTGAGAGGCTGAGGTGGGAGGCTCTCTTGAGCCCAGGAACTCAAGACCAACCTGGGCAACATAGTGAGACCTGGTCTCTAAAAAAAAATGTTAGCTGGGTGTGGTGGTGGTACGTGCTTGTAGTCCCTGCTACTCAGGAGGCTAAGGTGGGAGGATGACTTGAGCCAAGGAGTTCGAGGCTATAGTGAGCTATGATCATCATGCCATTGCACTCCAGCCTGGGCAACAGAACCCTGTCTCAAAAAAAAAAAAAAAAAAATATATATATATATATATATATATATGAAACAAATTTAATGTACAGTTTGCTGAATTTTGACATATGTATATACTCATGAAACCAATGTGATGTAGATGGTGAAAAAATCCATCACCTCCCAAAAGTTTCCTGGTGCCCCTTTGAAATCTCTCCCTGTATTCCCATCCAAGCAACCACTGATCCACTTTCTATCACTATAGATTAAATAATGGTCAAGCCAGTCACCATTTAGTCAATTCGTCTCTCAGCCTTAGTGTACTCTTATGTAAAATGGAGATTCTACCATCTGCCCACAGGGCCACTGGGAAAATTTAGGAACAATGTATATAAAGAGCCTAGCATCATGTCTGACACACAGTAGGCCTTTAATCCTTGGAAGCTAGTGTTACCAGCCAAGTTTTCAGTTGGTGGTCCAGGTTATATTTCAGAGTCCAGTGGAATTCAGAGGGCCAAAATGTATTTCTGTCACCTAGAATTCCTGTCCTCTTCCACTGAATGAACTTCTAGTTTAGAAACAGGAAAGTTTAGGTTTAGGTAGCTTGGGGCCATAAGGGGCTTTGTAGTGCTCCTTCCTTCCCGCCCTCATGCCCAGTGTTCCGCATGTTATTAATTATGAACAGATGTTCTTCATAAATAATAAAAAACTCCACAGCAGATATTTGAGTTCTTTATGCCTAGATTTTAGTCTGGAATTATGATAAAACTGCATAAGCAATGAACTTTCAGTCAGAGTCCTGGGTTTTAGTTTCCATTCTGCCTTGGGTGAATCAAAAAATCTTTCTGGGCCTCAGTTTTCTCAACATGTAAAGTTGAGGAGGGTCATATCTCACATGGTTCAGAAAGTGAATTGTATGACAAGATTATAGTTTGTCTGCATCCTCCCATGACTGCCTCACAGTGTTAAAACTTTGTATAAGGTTCAGGTGGCATTTAAGTCTGTTATCTTAGAGTTTTTTAAAATATATTTTTTATTAGGGTCTATGAATAAGTAGAACAAAAAGGCAAAACCCAAAGGTTAAAAGTGCTTAGACTTTAGAGCCAGAGAAACTTTAATTCAAATCTTAGTTTAGTAGCTGTGTGACCTTAGACAAGTTTTTAAAATTTCTGTGAATCTTCAGTTCTCACTTGTCAATAAGGAATATCTGTTCTGCCTCCGAAGGTTGTTGGGAGGATTAGAAATAATGTGTGTACAGTGGAGTGGCATATAGCAGATGCTTAGTAATGCTAAGTTTCATTCCTTTCATTTCCAAAATTGGTAGATTTGTGGATTCATTGAACTATTACTGAAGGGATTACTGTTGCCCTCTCATGATGCAGTTCAGGACAGGATAGCTGTTAAATAGTGTGTCTCAGATTTCCCATTTAAGTCTGTAAATGCAGTTTGAGGTTTATGGTGCTAGCAGTTATTGTAAAAGGATTTTTAAAAAAGAATGAGAGGACTCTATGCCATGATTTTGTATTTTCTCTTAATTCTCATTGCTCTGGCTAGAGGTACTTTATATTGTGGGAGCCAGGGAAACCAGGGCCATTTTCTTGACTCTTTTATGTGTGTTTATTTGGGTTGGAGGATTGTTTAGAGGTTTCCTAGTGAATAAAGTAGATTTACTGAGTTCAGATTCTTCCTCCTGGACGAAGCCAGGATTGACCTACTGTGGGTGGGGAAAACAAATAGGAGAATATTGGGAAAACTGGTGAGTTGTGCTCGTAAAGTTGTCAGAATCTTTGAGTTGGGGCCATGTGGAGAACATTTGATTCTCCATTCTCTCCTTCCCCTCCAGTGCCTGTACACTCCAACACAAAGGGAGCTTTAAGATGGAGGTCTGCATTGTAATTTCCTAGAAATTACTGCTTCTGGTAACTGCTCATTCAGTTTGCACCTCTTTGCTGCAGTGGATGAAACAATGGGGACAATAAAGCCATTTATCTGATAGCTATAGCCTCAATGGGATGTTTGTTTTAATAATGGTATAATTTGCAGGGTTCATAAATTGTGATTTTATTCTCATGGAAATAACTGCCCGGTGGTATTTGGATTCTCAGGTCTCCTGTTGTGGATAATTTCACTAACATTCTGGCTGACAATTCCCTTTATTCCAGACTTCGCTTTAGATTGTTCAGGCTGGTTGGATAATTAGCCCAGTGCAGAGCCAATTTTCTTTAGTTTGGCGATGGCAGGTGGTTACTAGGTAACTGGAGGATCTTCTGAAGGGGGAAGAAATTCTGTTTAGGGATTCAAGGCAAATCCCAGATTTGTTATGATTATCTGGGATTTTTAAAAAATCGAATGCCAAAACATCTGATGAAATTTAAAATTTTAAGTCTTCTGAATATTTATTTTCTATGGTACCAACAACCCATTATATTTGGACTATTATATGTTTGAGTTTTAAATTTTCATCTACATGTTTTGGCAGGGAATATCCACAGAGGGCAAAGGATGATAATAGCTACCACGAGCCAGACAGTGCCCTAGGTGTCTTACATATATTATCTCTAAATCTTAATGAGAACCCTGAGTGATAGATATTGTTTCCATCTTACCTAAGTGAAAACTTAAATTTAGACAAGTTTAGTAACTAAATTAAGGTATCCCAGCTAATTAATGGCAGTTTGCTACATTCAAAGCTTACATTAGGTTTTCAATTATAGTATAAGACATTCTGAAGATACATTCATGTTTCTATTAAACTCTTAGATCTAACAGTAATTGGCTCAATAATATACACGAATTAGTAACTATCATCAGTGTGTATCTGATTGTTCTTGTTGTCATTTAATCTTCTATTACAGCAGTAGGTACATGGAATATTTTGATTATCTTACCAAAATTGAAGGACTTCCAGGCATAGTGCTGTTTTAAGAATTCTTTAGGCTGGGTGCAATGACTCATGCCTGTAATCCTAGCATTTTGGGAGGCTGAGTGGGAAGGATTGCTTGAGCTCAGGAGTTTGAAGCATGGTATAGTTACTGGAAATAGCCTCAGACTTGGAGTTTGAGGGCTGGGTTTTAAAATCTTGGCACTGCCACTTACTGGGTGATCTTGGATAAGCCTCTTAACCATTATTGGATAATCTTTACTCTTAGATAAAAGCCTTATTTTGCTCATCTGCAAAATAGGGACATGATATCCACTTTAAAGGGATGTTAGGTTTAATGTAGGTGGTAGTGCCTAGTATATGCCTGTAACATAATGGGGGCTCCAATAAATGTTGATTTCCTTCTTCTTGTCTAACTCTACTACTAATAGAGTATCATTCTTTCATCATTGGTCACAGGTTTTATTAAAAGACAGCTAATTTCAAGTGCCATTATGTTGTATTTTCATGCTGATACTGTTAAACTAACAGAGTTCCTTTTTTGCTAGGAACGTTTCAACTAGGTAATTTGTTTAAGGGACACTTAGACAGCTGGTTTATTGTTTTTTCACTCTCTTAGTCAAGAGAGTAAGTGCGTATGTGAAAAGGGTGTTGGATTTGTGATCATAAAAACTTGGTGGGTGTTCCAGCCTTGCTACTTGCGAGCTGAGTTTCCTGGGACAACTGACTTTCTCTGTTTGAATTTTGGAATAGGGATAATACTATCCTTATTTGCTGTGAGGATCAATTGAGATAATGGATGTAAAATGCCTTTTAAATAGAAAAATGTTAGGCAAGATAGTAACTATTAATGTAACTTTCATAATTAGATTAGGTGAGACTTATTGAGAATTCACTACCATTTTTAGAGGGAAACTAAAATTTCATTTGAACTATATAAAGAAGACATTTTGATGGGTTTTGTAGTAGTTCTTGGGGCTAGCAGAAGAGGCCAAAATGATGTCCTGGGTAGAAAAAGTATTGCGCGAATGTAACTGTATAGTGGAAGTGAGAAAGGGATGAGGGTGGGGCTACAACTGTGAGCCAGGCCACAGGGACTTTGGGAGGAGCTTAGACTTAAGGTTTAGATCTTGGGCTAGTCTTGATTCATAAAACAAGAGAGATAGAGGCTCCTTCATTAAAAAAAAAAAAAAAAACTTAGGACACTGGGCAGTGTGTGGAGAATTGAATGAAGTAGGAATGGAGGTAACAGCTGTAGCGTCCCTCATGAGGATACTCAAGTTGAAATCCCAGTTTTAAGTCTTCTAGGAATATGTACAGAAGTTAAAACAGATCTTTTTTTTTCGTTCCTAACTCTCCCTTCCTCTTAACAGTTAAATGTGTCCACTTTGGGGGAAAGTTCCAAAAGAGTCTTGTGATTATTATGCTTGAATCCAGTGGTGTCTCTCAGGTGAGCACAATGGCATATCTTCATTTGAAGAGGTGCAGGAGGCTGGCAAGTGGGGAAGTGCTTGCATAGACTAGAAAGATTAGTTTTATGTAGTCATATTCAGGTTATCTTTTCCCTGAAAATGGATTCTGTTTACAGCGTCTCAGTAATGCAGATATTTTTCTTAAGTGGAACATCAGCCCAAATTTTCAATGTGTTTAATTATTGATGTAGCCAAATGCTGCAGTTTATTGGTTAAGGATTTTTCCACGTGAAGAAAGGCTTCTGGTTCTGAATTTTGGTACAACATTCATTTTATTCATCCCCCCCCGCCCCCCGGGGATGCCAATTTTTCTTTACTACAAGTGACTGCATTATGTTATCTGGATCATTGCCTTTTGTGTTGAGTATTAGGGTAGAATAGTTGTGCAGGGCAGTTTCAAAGTCTGCATTTTATTTGATTGTAAGAACACATTTAGGCATCCTTCTTCTAGCAGACCTTCTTTGTCTGCTAATATAATGGTGGTATAGTGGTTAAGTAGGAGATGGATCACACTCAGAATCAGTCTGAGTAGTTTTATTATATTAACTTCATATTATAATGGTGCCAACTGATGTTTGCATAATTCTTTGCAAAGTATTTTTATGGTATTTAAAATTTTTCTTTTTACATGTCTGTTTCTTGTACTGAACGGTAGCTCTTTTGGGGTAGGACCATTTTTTTTTTCACCTTTGTACTCATTTTATTCAACACAGAGCTAAGAATAATGATAACAATGACACTAGCTAACATTATGCTATATACCAAGCATTGTACTAAGTGCAGTATTTGTTCTAATCATTGTTATCCCCATTTTATAGAGGAAAGAATTGAGTCACTGAGAAAGGAAGTCATTTGCTTAGTTTCATAGCTAATGAAGGGATGCAGCTATGATTAGAACCCTAACCATCTGACTTCAGAGGCTATGTACTTAACCCTTACACTATATTTTCTCAGAAACAGTTTGTATGAACATGCAAGTATATATGAAATGCATTCTCTGTCTTATTTGAGCCTTAAAACTCTATGAAGGGGATATTGTGCTTTTTGTATCCATTCTATAGGAAAAGTAAAGCGTTTGTGTATATTATCTCTGTTTTTCTAGTAGTGGCACAGATTGTGTTTTCCATAAAGGTTGCTGAGGGAATGAATGATTGAAAAAGTCAAGTTTGAGTTCAGTATTGTTAAAAAGTGATTAAAAAATAAAGAATGATGATACTAAAATTGCTAGTTTACTTTTATATCCTATGCTTTCTCCTGATTGCTTCGTTCTTGGTCGCTATTTGATTATGCTTGAGAATTACAGTAATGTTAATATGGTGACATTTAATATATTTGAGCCTTTATATGACAGCTGTCTATAACAGAGCCTTCATTTGAGAGAAGTATTACACTTAAGCATTTTGTAACACTTGAATAAGCAATTTTTCTGATGTCTGAATGAATTTAATTGTACTGGGCTCTTTTTGATTGCCTTGTCAGTTTTCTTTTGTATTTCTATAAAGAAGATATGACAGTGGTAAATTAGTTTTTCAGGTTTTTTTTGCTTTAGTGTGCGTTTTATTTTGTTTTATTTTATTATATCTTGAATAGGAGTCTCACTCTGTCTCCCAGGCTGGAGTGCAGTGGTATGTTCACGGCCACTGTGGCCTCGATCTGCTGGGCTCAGGTGATCCTTCCACCTCAGCCTTCCAAGTAGCTGGAACGACAGGTGCGCCCGGCTAATTTTTAATTTTCCTGTAGAGATGAGGTCTTGCCAAGTTGCCCAGGCTGGTTTCGAACCCCTGGACTCAGGCAGTTCTCTTGCCTTCGCCTCCCAAACTACTGGGATTACAGGCATGAGCTACCATGCCTGGCAAGTACGTATTTTAAATAAATAACTTGAAGTGATACAATATTCTGTGGATTCTCTCTTTTTTTTTTTTTTTTTTTGAGTTGGAGGCTCACTCTGCTGCCCAGACTGGAGTGCGGTAGCTGCTCCCGGCCACTGCAGCCTCGACCTGCTGGGCTCCGGCGATCCTTCCGCCTCAGCCTTCCAAGTAGCCGGAATTACAGGCACGCACTACCACGCCCTGCTGATTTTTTGGTTTATTGTAGAGATGAGGTCTCGCCAAGTTGCCCAGGCGCGTCTCGAACCCGCGGGCTCAGGCAATCCACTCACCTCAGCCTCCCAAGGCGCGGGATTACAGGCTGAGCCACCGAGCCTGGCTAATTCTCTTTTTTTGTTGAAATATTGACATTAAAAATAACAAGATTATTTTAATATTATTAGAAAATTTACCCACTTTGGAATTTCATAGAGCTAGAAGAGATCATTGTTTGCTCCACCCTGTCATATTACAGATAAGAAACAGAAATTCAGAGAAGTCATTTGATTTAAGGTCATTTAGTTTGAAAATGGAGAACCTGAGATTGGAACTGAAGTTTCTTTGTATTTATTAATACCATAGCATACTTTTTTCCTTTGAAAATTATTTTTTTAAAGGTGGTGTCACATGGCCAAAGTCATAGACTCAAGTGTTTTAGCTCATCTGTCCTGCAATAATATTTCATAAACTTGTTATTTTTTGGAAATTGTTTGATTTTTGATAGGAACACCTCCACAGTAACAGATCAGGGGGCTAGTTTCATGAAGAGCCTTCTTCTTGCCCCTTGAGAAGAAGCCATTTTGCTTCATTTAGCTTCTAGGCAATATCACATCCAATACAGTCATGTTATAGCTTAGCTTCTTGGTTTTCCAGGTGCCCTGCATTATTTTTGTGTATGATTACAGTTCAAAATATTTGAGAGCTCGTAAGCCCCCCTTCTTATTTCGGTCTGAGATGTTTATTATGTTCAGGTAAATTACTCCTCACCTAAGAATGTCATAATTTATTCTATTGTTCCAGATTGTAGATGTGACTATCAGGCAGTAATCTACGTATTACTGCATCTTTTTTTTGAGTTGGAGTCTCACTCAGTCATCTAGGCTGGAGTGCAGTGGCATGCTCATGACCACCGCAGCCTCTACTTGCTGGGCTCAGGCAATCCTTTTGCCTTAGCCTTCCAAGTAGCTGGAACCACAGGCATGTGCCATCATACCCAGCTAATTTTTTGATTTATTGTAGAGGCGAGGTCTCGCCATGTTGCCCAGGCTGGTCTCGAGCCCATGGGCTCAGGCAATCCTCTCGCCTCTGCCTCCCAAAGTGCTGGGAGTAAGGCATGAGCCACTGCGCCTGGCTACTGCATCTTTTAAGAGTTAGTTGTTAGTCTGCTCACTCATAAGCAGACCTTGAACAACTGTCATAATACTATAAGAAAAGGATTGACAGTAGCAGGAAACTGCAGGGGGGCGGGGAGATGGAATTAGCAGTAGTGGGAATCTGCCTGAAAAGTGGGGGGCACACCTCATCAACAAGGGTACCTGCATAATGAACATCTGTATACCTAACCCTGAATTGTACCCCGCATGTTTAAAATAAAAAAATTAAAAGTTGAAAAAAAACAGACAAAGGAAGAAAATTCACATGATTATTTCAACAGATGCAGAAAAAGCAATTGAGAAAATTCATATCCATTAATGATTTTTCTAAAAAAAAACTCTCAGCAATGATTGATGTGCAGGAAGTTCCTTAACCTGATAAAAGTCATCTACAAAAAAAATTACAGATAATAGAATACTTAATGGTCAAAGACTAAATGCTTTCCCCTAAAATTAGGAATAAGGCACCACTCCTATTAAAAAAAAAGAGTTAGTTGTTTTAATGTGGAAGCTGTATGAGATAAAAAATTAGAATTTTCATTCTTGATCAGTTGGGTACAGTCCTCGGCCTGTTCTGTTTGTTTGTTGTTGGGTTATTTTTGTTGTTTTTTTAGCCCAGACTAGAGTGCAGTAGCACAATCACAGCATACATCAATTCAATTCTTTTTTCATTTTATGTCTATGAGCTGCACATGCACGTATATACTCATAAATGTTCCCCTTTTCAAACTCAAAGATACTACCAATATCTAGTAGATTTTTAGGGCCCTGAAATTTGTCTGACTCAGTTTCTTTGCAGATTTTACAAGCTTTGAGGGTGTATTGTTAAAATATAGGGTAGCTGTTGAAAGAGACTCAAACATTTGGTGGCTCAAATAAAGTAGACCTTTCTCTCTCATACAACAGTCCAGGGGTATGTCTGTTACAACTACAGCGGTCAGAAGTTCTGCTTCATGAAATCATCCAGATATCCAGATCTCTTCTATTTCTTTGTCGTCCAAAGATGATGCCTTCATCTGAATGCTTAAATATAGCTATTAACACATCTACCTTGAGTCCGTGAGAAGGGAGAAGAGAGAGTAGAGAGCACATAGTTGCCTTAAAAAAGAAGTGAGCTAGAAGTCGTATACATCAGTTCTGGCATCTCATTCGTTATCTTTAGAAACATGGCATACCTAGTTGTAAATAACTCCCGGAAATGTAGTTTCTAGCTGGGTTGCATGTGCCCAGTTAAATCTTGGCAGAGGGTGAGAGTAGGGTCTGTACTAAAAGGAAGTACTGGAAGGTGGATACTGTTAGCAGACTCTTCTACATAGTTGTAGCTAGAGTAAAAGTAACTCTTCCCCCACACATTATCTTATTTAGTTCTCACCACAACCTTTGAGGTAGGTGATATTATAACCATTTGCTAACTGGGAAACTGATTTTGAAGTAT
This sequence comes from Tarsius wallacei, assembly GCA_963574415.1. Classification (NCBI taxonomy): domain Eukaryota; kingdom Metazoa; phylum Chordata; class Mammalia; order Primates; family Tarsiidae; genus Tarsius; species Tarsius wallacei. The sequence goes on along the minus strand of CAUYQG010121765.1, from coordinate 36,624 downwards.
TGAGTGATTGGTTTAAAGTCACAAGTTTGGCTCAAAACTGAACTTGCTGTGTTATGCTACTGCACTCTAGTCCGGGCTAAAAAAAAAAAAACACACAAAAATAACCCAACAACAACAAACAAACTGAACCCATTATCTTCTTCCACAAACCTTCCTCTCTTCATATTTCTTATCTCAGTGAATGGGACCACCGTTTTTCAGTCACCCAGGCTGGAAATTTGGAATTTCCTTATCTTCTCATACTCCTTCAGTCACTAAGCTGTGTAGATATTATCACCTTAACATTTCTCAAATCTGTGCCTTTCTCTCCATCTCCACAGCTGTTGCTTTAGCTCAGACTCTCAGCAACTCTTGTCTGGACAGCAGCCTCCAGTGACTCCCTCTTCTTAGTCCAACCCTGCCAAACCACTTGTAATCCCTGGGACTCATTGTATGTTGTACTCTCAAATCTTATTCATGTTGTTTCTTCTGCTCAGATGGTCCTCTTTCCCTCTTGACTTCGTAAACATGACCTTATTTTATTTTTTGAATCGGTGTCTCACTGTTTCTTAGGCTGGAATGCAGTGGTGCACACCTGGCTAGTTTTTAGATTTTTTTTTTTTTGTAGATACTAGATCTCATTATGTTGCCCAGGCTGATCTTGAACTCTTGTGCTCAAGCAGTCCTCCTGCCTCGCTTCCCACGGTGTTGGGATTATAGACGTGAGCCACCACACCTGGTCTTATTTTATTTAAAAAAATTTAGCACCGACATCACTTTATTTTCCAGATAGAATTGGCTATTTTCTCTTCATGAGTTCTCCTGTGTTGATATAGCACTTTATGGTAATAATTTATGTCTTGCCTTTTATCAACAGCACTCAATACTGTGTCTGATAGAGAGCAGCTATTCAATAATTGCTTGAAAGTTTGGAATGTGTGATAGACTGGGACTTGAACCCAGATCCTATGTTTTTCTTATCATGATGATTCATCCTGTGTGTGTACATGTTTCTCAGGAGTCCCTTCCTAGCACCAGCTTTGGAGATCTGACCTTCCAGGAGCTCTTTTCATTGACAATCATGAGTAGCCCTGCTTGAAGAGGGCTATTTCAACAAATGAGTGCTTTTGTGGCATCATCATTGTCCTGTCACATGTTTTAGAGTTCACATAAACTATTTAATTAACAATTCTAAGATTCTATCTCTTTGAAAGGTCAAATTTTACTTTAGACAGATCAAACTTGTGGCAAAATTATTTTTCCAGTTGGATTTTGGGAGAATGTACCTTATTTGGCTTTTATGTAGGTGCTGTTAAAGCCATTGTTTCTAACTTGCAAAATAAACAAATGTTGAATGTTTGGCTTCAGTTTTTATTTTTTACTTCAAGGGACAAAGTAAGTTTACTTTACATCTTGGAGGAGAAGGAAGCAAATTGGGAAAAATGCATCCCGCGAAGATGGTTTTGTTCTTAAGATTATTTACAAAGTACATACGTAAAAATGGAAAGGGAATGACTTCAGTTTACAATAGGCGCAGTTTAGGGACACATGCTAACATCTCAGCAATGAGTGTAAATTCAGCTTGGCTATTATCATTTCTGATCACCGAAGCTCACTTGTTGTGGGTTTAAACCATCTGTTTCGGTGTTAATCCTTTAAAACTCAATTGGTGGATGTTAACGTGATAAAAGGTAATAAAGCTTGAAATATGGCAGTCATTTGGTCTGGTTTACTTTTCAACTAATTGCATGCAAACTTAAGTGTCTTTGGGAAAAAGGAAAGGGAAGAATTAATGCTGTAGTCAACTATTTTGATCTCAGCTTGAGCCCTGCACACCTGTCACTGGCTTGTGGAAGTTTTCTTCCGTAATTAAGAGCTCCTCTCTCATGTTATTACTTAATTGGATGCCACAAGAGCCTGGTGAAACAGTGGAATCCTTTTAATTGCATACCAGCTTTTAAAACAAATCACCAATGTTTAATGTGGCATTGTTTTTATAAACCTTTCCCGGAAAGAGTTTTGATCACTTCAAGTCCAAAAGGAAATGTAGTCCTTATGTTTTGGAGCATTGAGGATTCTGCTTGTTACAAAAATAAAAGTCTTATAACACTTCGAAACATCTCTTCTCAAAGAGTTAAAGAACATAATATCTAACATTTACATAGATCTTTAAAATTTGACCAAGTGCTTTGCCTTTCTTTCTCTTGTTTTAATTCTTTTTTTTTTTTTTGAGTTGGAATCTCACTCTGTCGCCCAGGCTGGAGTACAGTGGCATGCTCATGGCCGCTGCAGCCACGACCTGCTGGGCTCAGGTGATCCTTCAGCCTTAGCCTTCCAAGTAGCTGGAACTACAGGCACGTGCCACTGTGCCTGGCTAATTTTTTGATTTATTGTAGAGATGAGGTCAGGCTGGTCTTGAACCCATGGGCTCAGGCAATCCTCTCTACTCGGCCTCCCAAAGTGCTGGGATTATAGGCGTAAGCCACCGCTCCCAGCCTTGTTTTAATTCTTATAATAGCTCCAAAAAAGGTATAATCATGTTTCTCATTTTATAGACGAGGAAACTGAGGATCAGAAAAGTGACTTGCTCAGAGTTATGTAATTAGTAAGTGGTAGAGACTGATGCAAACCCTACCCCCTTTTTGATACATCATGGTCTCTCAGTGAGCATAAACTTCATGTGTGGAAATACCAGTTTAGTGGGGGTTTTTCTTTAACTTGTTTGTCTTAATGTGATCTTAATTTAGCTTAGTGTGTTTGGGTCTTTTCTCTTTGAGCTGGAAATTCTTGCACATATAGTGGAAAGAGGCAGCCTGATAGTAGGTGAAGAAGCCAAAGTGCTGGGAAATGACAGCATTGCCCTCTTCCATGCCTGGGTTATGACTGTACCTAGATGGAACATCCTCTGTAAGATTGGCAGGATCTTTGTGGTCCTGCTGTTGTGCAGACAGGTCCTTTACAGCAGATGTATCCAACTCCCAGGCGGCGGACTAGTACCTATCTGTGGTCTGTTAGGAACCAGTCTGCACAGCAGAAGGTGAGGGGCGGACAAGCGGAACTCTGTCTTCTGCCAGATCAGCAGCAGCATTAGATTCTCATAGGAGTGTGAACCCTGTTGTGAACTGTGCATGCAAGGGATCTAGGTTACATACTCCTTATGAGAATCTAATGTTTGATGATCTGAGGTGGAGCCGAGGCGGTGATGCTAGCGCTGGGGAGCAGCTGCAAATACAGATTAAAATCAGCAGTGAGGTTTGGCTTCACATCCCCTGCCCTGTGGAACAATTGTCTTCCATGAAACTGGTCCCTGATGCCAAAAAGGTTGGGGACCGCTGCAGTTCACAGTGTATTTAGCTGAGCTTTTATGAATGAGCTTCTGTGGTAGTCATCTCTTTTGAGGCCCCAGTACCCATTTTCCTTTCTGACTATTAGGACCTAGTGGAGAGAACTCTAGACCAGGAATCAGAAAACTTTGATTCTACAGTTGCAGTTAGGTGATTTGCTAACTGACCTGTTGTCTTCAAGAGTAAATTTGGTTAGGACCACCTCTCTGAAGACTTTCCTGAAGACTTAGGTGTCCTTAGTGCCTTTTTGTTGATGCTGTGACACCTTGTTCACTTATTCCCTATCTGGTGCTTATCATATTGTTCTATAGTTATGTTTTTCTTTCCCAGTAGAACTGTACCTCTAACCCTTATTTCTACTAGACCATCTGCTCTCGAGAATCGTTGCCCCAAAATACATATTGTGTGAGAGCATGGTCATAGGGTTCTGGATTGTGGTGAACATTTGTGGTTTACTTTCTTAGCTTCCCCCTTATCTCAACAATGGTCTCAGATGTTGGTTTAGGATCCGTACCTCCCTGTTACTTTGTCCCATGTGATTTGGTTGGAAATTTCTTAGCTCTGGTGTTATGTGAACCAGGCCCAAGCTAACCAGGGCTTAACATTCATCTGCTCACAGTGATTGGTTTAGGGGTAAATGTATGTTCTATGCTGGTCTAAACTGAATGTTCAGGACTTTTATAGGAGCCACTACAAAAGACTTTTTCCATTCCTGCTACACTGGAAGGCTGTGTGGCTGGAGCTGCTACCTTAAGAGGAGAGAGTCTGGTTCATGGCGTAACCAACATTGAGGAGGCGAGGCTTACGAGGTAGATATGATGACTTTGAGCTCTGAATTGAGGCTCCCTCACAGTCTATCCTAATCTTTGGCTTCAGTTAATTAAATCAGTAATTAGGCTTTTTGCTTACACTAGTTAGGTTTTCTGTCATTTATAGCCAAAAGAGTCCTGATTTATTTCTCTTCTGCACCTATCATAGTTCATGGCCTAGACTTTGTTAAATGTAAAAATGATTGAACTCTGTAAACTCTTCTTTCTTAGTCTCAGTTTCTTTTTCTGTGAAGATGGGAATAACAATTTCTCCCTCTCTGGCTTAAAGGGTTGTTACGAATTAATAGAAGGAAAATCTTTCTGGTCTCTTTCGGCACTTAGTCTATAACAGACAATTGACCATTTAATTATACAATTATGTGTGACCATTAGATCATAGTTAAGTTTTTTCTCTCAACTAGATTGTATGCCCCCTAAGAGTGGCACTGCATCTTGCCTATCTGTTGTTTCCCCACTCTTGCTCAGCTCATGTTGGGATAGTAGCAGGCATTTGTGAATACTTATTAATTATGACAATAGCAGCTAAAATTTATTGCATATTTTTATTGGGCCAGACAGTATGTAAGCATTCTACATCAATTATCTCCAAATCTTACTTGCAAATAGCACTATTAGATAGCTATTAGATAAGTAGTATTGTCTTTAGAGGATGGTTATACAGTTAACAAACAGGAGAGTTGAAATTGTTGGTTGAGTTATAAGGGAAAATAAATGTGATTGACCTTTCTAAAGCATATACCAGGAATGTTGGAGGGTTCTGCTTTAGGTGAATGATCGACGTGAACATCAAGTAAATACCTAATAGGAATGAAATCCTGGCTTGGTCTGGAATTGTTTGGAAAGTTACCTGTGAGTCTTTTCTTGACATAGTTTTATTGATTGCACCAATCCATCGCATCACTATTAAATAATGAAAGATATGCAGAGTAGTGGCATTAGAAATACTGGTCACAAGGGTACTGTATAGCATGGTTGACACTCCATTGAATATCGGTGAATGCCCCCTCTCTGGGCCTCTTGTGAATTGATGTCTTGCTAAATATGCTCTATTAGTGCCCAGGAAATGTTTTGCTCATATTCAGGTTCCCTATTGATAGGCAACCTTTTGTTTTTTATTGAGCTTTAAAGTCAGACTCGAGATTAAGCAAGTAATCAAATTTTAAAAGTCTAGCTAGCATTATATACTTTATTCTATGAATGAAAACACTTTCACCTTGAAGCAAGACATCTGGATTGTAGACCAAAGTTTGAGTCAAATGATACTATTTACTGAGGACCTGCTAGATGATTTGTGTATATTACCTTATATAATCCCCAAAAGAACATTTCAGGATAAGTATTACAATACCCATTTTTGATGAGGATCAGAGAGATGAAGAGAGGTCATACAGCTGTAAATGTTCCTCTGGAATATTTTGAAACACAGTCCTAATATTGCAGCATTGAACCTCAAGATCAAGAATCATATAGGAGAAGAATATTTTAAAATTATTTAAAAATTTCTTTTTATTATCCAAACTGAGTGTCACTTTTACCCCCTAGTCAAATGATATAGATATGAAAATATAAGTCATTTTAGGAAAGGAAGGGGGGATTCATAAAGATCTTGGTTTATGAATTAAAGAATAAGGTAAATAGCTCTGTTTACATGACCAAGTGCTTAAAAAAAGTGAGTGATATGTCATTTCCAGTTCTCTGTGGCATAATTTATCATATTTATTAGGGATGTAGTAGCTTTAGTAGGGATTTACTAGGGATGTAGTACCAAATGTGTGTGGTCTTTGGTGTATTCCAAAAAAGACTGAGAATAACTTACAATAGTAATTAATAAAATGACATAAAAATATTCATTACTAATGAAAATAGAATTTTTATGGGGAGATACCTCTTATCAACAAGGGTACCTAAACGAAGCATTTTTGTATACCTAACCCTTAACTGTACCCCACAATATCATAATAAAAAATATTGAATATTAAAAAAAAAAAAAGGAAAATAGGATTTTTTTTTTTTTTTGGAACCCAGGCTAGAGTGCATGGCTACTGCAGCCTCGACCTGCTGGGCTCAGGCTGTCCTTCCACCTCAGCCTTCCAAGTAGCTGGAACTATAGGTGCATGCCACCATGCCCAACTGATTTTTTGATTTATTATAGAGAAGAGGTCTTGCCAAGTTGACCGGGCTGGTCTCGAACCCATGGACTCAGGCAATCCTCTTGCCTCTGGCTCCCAAAGTGCTGGGATTATAGGCATGTGCCCCTGTGCCTGTCTGAAAATAGAATTTTGTGTGTGTGTGTGTGTGTGTGTGTGTGTGTGTCTCCCCAGTTGCTGTAGGTGAGCTACAAATTTACCTCTGAATTTTCTGCAAGCCTAGGAGAGAAGGATGACTTTTTAAAAGAACAAAAGAAGACAGTTCCTCTGGGAAAATAGTTTAAAATTTAACTGAGTCTAACATTTAGGAAAAGCATGGCTATTGGTGCGAAAATGTAATCAAATTATTTTTGTTTACATTTTATTTTATTTTATTTTTTTGAGTTGGAGCCTCACTCTGTCACCCAGGCTGGAGGGCAGTGGCACACTTCCAGCAACCGCAGCTTCGACCTGCTGGGCTCCTGCGATCCTTCCACCTCGCCTTCTAAGTAGCTGGAACTACAGGTGTACGCAACCACACCTGCTAATTTTTTATTTATTGTAGAGATGAGGTTTCATCAAGTTGCCTGGGTGGGTCTCGAACCCGCGGGCTTAGGCAATCCTCTCGCCTCGGCCTCCCAAAATGCTGGGATTATAGGCTGAGCCACCGAGCCCGGCCTATTTCATTTCAATACAGTACCTTTTTGTAAGGCTCTGCTTATAGGGAAGATGGACTGAAATTAAACTAAACTAGGATAGGGTAACTTCCCAGAGGTGGGTCTTAATCTATACCTCTGTGATAATAGACACTTAAAGGAGAGAGCAACCACTTTTGGCCTAGGTAATCAGGAAAGACTTTCCAGCAGAGCAACAGGTATGTTGGCAGTACAGCAGCTAGACTACTATTTGACTAGGATGGGGACTTCATGTAGGAGCCCAGACTAATAAAATATAATAATTCCGAGTGTCTTAGTCAGCTTGGGCTGTGCTGTGGTTTGAATGTGTTCACCAGAGTTCATGTGGTGGAAGTTTAATCCACAATGCTGCAACTGTGCTGAAAGGTGAGACCTTTAAGAGGTGATTAGGTCTTGAGGGCTCTATTCTCATGAATGGATTAATGTTGTTATAGGAGAGTGGGTTTGCTATCTGGAGAGTGGGTTTGTTATAAAACTATTTGTACCCCTTCCTCCACCCTCCTCTCCTATGCTCTCTCTTGCCTTTCTGCTCTCTCTTACCTTTCTGTCATAGAATGACACAGCAAGAAGGCCCTCCCAGTTGTGGTCCCCTCCACATTGGACTTTGTAGCCACAGACCTATAAGAAATAAATCTATTCTTTTTTTTTTTTTTTTTTTGAGTTGGAGTCTCACTCCGCTTCCCAGGCTGGAATGCAGTGGCACACTCACAGCCACCCCAGTGTTGACCTGCTGGGCTCTGGTGATCCTTCCACCTCAGCCTTCCAAGTAGCTGGATCTACAGGTGCACACTACCAACCACGCCTGGCTAATTTTTTGATTTATTGTGGAGACGAGGTCTTACCAAGTTGCCCAGGCTACTTTTGAACCCCTGGGCTCTGGCAATCCTGTCACCTCTGCCTCCCAAAGTGCTGGGATTACAAGCTTGAGCCACTGTGCCCAGCCTTTTTTTTTGTTGTTTTTTTGAGTTGGAATCTCACTCTGTCGCCCAGGCTGGAGTGCAGTGGCACACTCCTTGACACCTCAGGTGATCCTTCCACCTCAGCCTTCCAAGTAGCTGTAGCTACAGGTAGCTACGGGCATGTACCACCATGCCTGGCTAATTTTTTGATTTATTTTTGTGGAGACAAGATCTTGCCATGTTGCCTAGGCTGGTCTTGAGCCTGTAGGCTCAAACAATCCTCTCGCCTCTGCCTCCTCAATGCTGGGATTACAGGTGTGAGCCACCGTGCCTGCCTTTTTTTTTTTGAGTTTTGAGTGGGAGTCTCACTCTGTTGCCCAGGCTGGAGTGCAGTGGCATGCTCACAGCCACCACAGCCACAATCTGCTGGGTTCAGGCGATCCTTCTTCCTTTGTCTTCCAAGTAGCTGGAACTACAGGTGTGCACTACCACACCCAGTTAATTTTTTGATTCATTGTAGAGATGAGGTCTCACCAAGTTGTCCAGGCTAGTCTCAAACCCCTGGACTCAGGCAATCCTCTCACCTCAGCCTCCTAAAGTGCTGGTATTACAGGCATGAGCCACCTGGCTCACTTAAGTATATTAATAACAAATTTAGGTTATGATAGTCAACATAATACAGAAAATAACAGATTAGTCTCAGCAAAAAAGTATCTCTCTCTCTCTCTCTCTCTTTTTTTTTTTTTAATTTTAGAGTCAGGGTCTCACTCTGTCACCCAGGCTGAAGCGCAGTGGTGCAATCATAGCTTATTGCCACTTCGAACTCCTGGACTCAAGTGGTCCTCTCAAAATGCTGGGACTACAGTTGCACACCACGATGCCTGGTTAATTAAAAAAAAATATTTTGTGTGTGTGTAGAGATGGAGGTCTTGCTATGTTGCCCAGGCTGGTCTTGAACTCCTGGACTCAAGCAGTCCTCTGCATTGGCTTCCCAAAGTTCTGGGATTAAAGGTGTGTACTACTGTACCCAACCCAAAAGTATCTTAATTTTTTGTGAATAAGCCAAGGATATTAAAATGGCAAAAAATGGGCTTTAGACAATATTCTATTCCCTAATAGAATATATTTCATTCCCTACTAGAATATAATATTCATAATGATTAATGAATGATGCTAACTAAGCATCTTTTCATGTACTTTTTGGCCATTTGTATAACTTTGGAGAAGTATCTGTTCAAGTCCATTGTTCATTTTAAAACTGGGTTTTTGCCTTTTTGTTGTTGAATTGTAATCGTTTTCTACATATTCTGGATATCAGACCTTTATCAAATATATAATTTCCAAATATTTTCTCTCATTTGGTAGGTTATCTTTTTACTTTTTTGATAATGTCCTTTGATGCACAAGATGTTTTACATTTTGAAGTTCAATTTATATATTTTTTTCTTTTGTTGCTCATGCCTTTGTTGTCATATCTAAGAATTTATTGTCAAATTCAAAGTCATGAAGATTTACCTCTGTGTTTTCTTACAAGAATTTATGGTTTTAGTCCTTAAATTTAGGTCTTTGATTCATTTTGAGTTAAGTTTTATATGTAGTGTGAGGTAGGGGTCCAGCTTCATTCTTTTGCATATAGATATTCAGTTGTTGCCTCTGTAACAGGAAAGAGATTGATCTATTTGAGAAAATGAAATAAGGACAGCCTAGCTACAGTGCGTAAAGCTCTAGGGGTGAGGGACAGGATTAAGAAAGATAAAGGATCGGAGTCTTTTCTTTCGCGTTTTTAGAGACAGATTCTCACTATTGTGCCTAGGCTGGAATATAGTAGATATTCACAGGCACTATCGTAGTGCACTACAACCTGAATTCTTAGATTCAAGTGGTTCCTGCCTCTGCCTCCTGAGTAGCTGGGACTACAGGCATGTATCACTGTACCCGACACATGTTTTTCTTTATACTAAGAATAGTTGTAACCATTAAAAGGCTTTATGCTGGGAGGAGTAATATGATCTGAATTTGGAAAACAGCACTTTGCTGTGTATTGAAAAGTTTATAGAAGTGAACCTGTCAATGCAGGGAGATTTTTGCCTTAGTTCACAGATATGGTCCATGTGAGAGACAAGATGGTAGGTTGGGCAAGGAGGATGGTAGGTGGAGATGAAAAAAAATGTGAAGATATTCAGTAGACTGAATTGATAGGACTAAGTTGAGGTGAGGTAAATGAGAAGGAAGTGATAAGTTCTTAGAAACTAGGAGGTAGATGACTTTCACTAAAATGGGACACTGGAAAAGGACTAATTTGGGAATAGAATATTATGATTCCAGCTTCGGATATGTTGAATTTGAAGAGACCGTAAGATATCCAAGGGATAATAATGTCCGGTAGGCGGCTAGATAAGCATGTCTGCAACTTAGAGAAAGATAAGAACCAGAGAAAAGTTGGTTATATATTTGGCATTTAGAAGGTAAGTGGAGTCATGGATATGGATTGGATTGTCTAGGGAGAGAGAATAGAATGAAAAGAGAATAGGAAATAGTACAGTCTTGAGGAACGTGTAATCCCTGGGCAGAGGAGGATAAACCTGGGAAGCAAAGAGGGGACAGACATAGAGGTAGTAGGAAAACTGGGAGAATAGGGTGTTCAGAAGCCAAGGGATAAGGAAGAAACAACACAGCTCTACGATGCTGAGAGATCACAAAGTAGAAATACAGACTTAATGTCCATTGGATTTATCATTGTCAGGGTCATTCATAACTTTACTGAAATACGGAGAAATGATTGATAGGGATTGTTTAGCTGATAGCTTTTTTCATTGAAAAACAGAATGTTAATCAGGAAGGGATGCTATTATTTTGGTTCTGTCATTTTGCTCTATTTATTTTTTCTTTTTAGCATTTGTTTTTCAGTCTACAAATCACATGATTAATCATCTTGTTTATTGGATTAAGACAACAACAACAACAAAATTTAAAGCACCAGAACCCTTTTTCTGTCAAATGTTACATGAAGACTCAATACAAATAGATTAAATGTTAGCTACTCTGGTTAAATGGGGCTTAGAACACTGCTCTTTTGTGTCTCCTTCTACTCCTTTCTGGTCCTGGGTACTTTTTCATAACCTTTAATTCTCTGTAGAACAGCTTGAAAACACTGATCTAGGTGGTTTCTTATTGCTGAAGGAGCAACTGAGGATTGTGGAGAGGCAATCCCTTAGCAAAACTGACATAGTAGGCTTTAGATTTAGAACTAGTGTTGTATTAGTGTAGTACTGTTACTAAAACTAAGGTCTTTAGCTCCTGTTCCAGAGCACTTTCTACAGACTGGACTTTATGGAATGTCTGTTCCTCTTTCTCAGGCCAGCAGTTCTGACTCCCTGAGTCTTCAGGGTCCCTTTTGCATGAAGGAAACATCTGGGTCTGGAGGCCATCTGCTTTCTTCATTGTTCCATGCTTTTGTCCTACAGATGATGGGCAGTGTGGTGGTGGTGTGCTCACCAACTTCCATTCTACTCCAAGAATTAGTTTAAACCAATCGGTCATGTAATCCCATGCCTCTTGCCAGCAAATGGTTGAGGAAGAGTATGTGCCCAAATTCTGGCTAGTGAGCCATGAAAGGAATGCTACCAGAAGTTTCTGAAAGTTTCCAAAAAGGATACAAGAAGAGTGGCCTCTTTTTCTGGTGGATATTATTTACTACTTATGTATTTGCTTAGAGCAGACTGAGCCGGTTTAGTCAAATGGACATATTAACACTTACCTCTCAGAGTTCTTGTAAGAAGAAAATAATGTGTGTGGAAGCGTCTGAGAACTGTATACATATTATTTCTTTCATTTCTGGACTCTACAGAATATCTGTTCCCTTTTTCACGTAGTAGAGCTAGGTAAAGAAATGGGTCACAGGATTGGAATGTTTTGAAAGGTACATATATGAAGGAAGAAAAGATCTTCCTTAGATTACCCTTGAACTCAGTGGTGTTGAGGGTGGTACGAGTGAGAAAGCCTGAGGGAAAGTGGTCTTGAAGGGAGACCAGTTGATAATGATTTTTGGGACTAGTCTAGGGGAGGAAAGGGAGTGATGGCTATGAATCAGTGAAGCAGTGTTAAGCAGCAGTAGCATTTAGGCAATGCTAGGGGAATATTTGCCCTCCTAGAGAAAACATTGTTATAAATATCACATGTCTAGGTTCTGATTGGTGAATTTGGGGTCTGGAAGATCTGTGTGAGTTACCCCTCTTTCTTCCTCCCTTGTGGCTCAATTTATCCTTATTTCTGACTGTTTGGGACTGAAGAGTGGTGTTTGGTAGTGGCTCAGTCTTAGTGCTCCCCGCTGGTAACTTCTAGCAGAGTTGGAGGGGAGGACAAATCATGGTGTAGGTCCTAGTAGTAACAAAGAGGTACATGGTTAGGGAGGAAGGTGGCCAGTTTGTTTGATCACTCCTCAAGGGCTTTGTAATCTGATAGAAATAGATTTAAATTTCAAATACAATTTGTGTCTAATCATTCTAGATAAGCTTGTGAAAATAGCATTATAAAATTTACCTTTCAAGATTACTATTAGTATTGAGATAATGTTTATAAAGCTCCAGCCATAGTACCTTACACATAGTAGGTGTTCAAATAAATAATAGTTGTGTTGCTGTTACAAACAATAACTAGGTAAAGTTAGTGAAACTGTGTTTATAACACATCTCTCAGATTACCCATTGATTTGCTTGTTTGTAACCCCTTGGGGTTCAGTGCTTACTGTTTGTTTCAATTACATGTAAAATTACTAAATTAAATATGGGTGGAAATGGGGTTGAAGGGAGCAGTGAAGAAGATATCACTGTTTGCCTTTGGCTTCAAGCGCCTAAAGATTGCCTTTAGTGTTCAGAATTGTATTTCTTTATCCTTTTTTTCCCATTTCTTTCATTTTCCCCGTTCCTTTTTTTAAAAGTAATTTTTTGGTTATTTTGTAATAAAAAATTATGGTAAAATACAGTATACATAAAACTTTACTATGTTAGTCATGTTAAGCTGTTTTTATTCTTTGGGTTGTTACATTTTTCCTGTAATGCCCTTTTCTCTTCTCCAGATTAGTGCCTTTCTCCTTTAAATTAGTCACCTTCTCAAAGCCTTCATTGATTGCTGCCTTCTATCTATAGCTCTTATCACACTATGTGGTAGTTGATGAGTTCCATGCGCTCAAGGAACTTATAGATTTTAGCACTGGGTCTTAGCTAGATTTCCGTCATCTTCTTTACACATCAAGATTCATTGTTCACTTACTGAACTTGGCTTTGCTGATGACAGACATTCTGAAATAAAAGTGATCTCCTGGGAATCTGATGGAATTTCCTCTTTATTGTTCTTCCATTATATTTTACTCTTGCGTTTGTGTCAGTTCTCACTAAGAGTAACATAATCCTTTTATATAAAAATAATATGCCTTTTATATCTTTCTTGCTTAACAGAGATTCTAATGATCTTGATTAATCCTGATGGCATTTTGTCCTTATTTTTCCTACTTAAATCTCCTCCATCTTGTGGTTATTGGAAAAAATTAGAAAACTTGGCAATAATATCTCCCTATATTCTACCATGCAGAGATTAACTTTTCAGCATTGAGCTTTTTTTCTTTTTAAAAAATTTAATTTATCTTAATTTTAGAGTTGTAAGGTGCATGTGAGGATTTGCTACATAAGTAAATTGCGTGCAGGTGAGGTTTGGGCTTCTTGTGAGCCCTCTCTTCCCCTGGTAGTGGACATGGTACCCAGTAGGTGGTTGTGTGCCCCTTATCCCCCTCCATCTCTCCTCCATTAGCCATATTTGTTCCCACCTTTGTGGTTGTGTGTCCAATGTTTAGGACCCAATTATGAGTGAGAACATGCAGTATTCAGTTTTTGGTTTTTGCGATAGTTCATTTAGAATGATGGTCTCCAGCTGCATCCATGTTGCTGCAAAGGACATGATTTTGTTCTTTTTTATGGCTGTGTAGTATTTTTATTGTGCATATATACCACATTTTTTTTTCTAATACATTTTTTATTTTAAATATGTGGCGGTACAATTCAGGGTTAGGTATACAGATGTTCATTATGCAGGTACTCTTGATGATGTGGTATGCCCCCTCCTCCCCTGCATTTCCCACTATTGCCACTCCTGCCCCAGCCCTCCCCTGGCAATTTTCCATTACTGCTCATCTCTTTCTTACAGTATTACAATAGTTGTTCAGGGTCCGCTTATGAGTGAGAATGTGTGATACTCGGTTCTTTGTTTCTGTGATAAATCACTTAGTATTATAGCCTCTAAGTCTATCCAAGTTGTTGCAAAGTTCATAATTTTGTCCTTCTTTATGACTATGTAATATTCCACTGTGTACGTGTACCACCTTTTATTTTATCCAGTCCTATTTTGATGAGCAGCACGGTTGGTTTCATGTTTTTGCTATTGTAAGTAATGCTGTAATAAACATGCGTGTACGGGTATCTTTTTCATAGAGTGATTTGAGTTCCTCCAGGTATATTCCCAGTAGGGGGATTGTGGGGTTGCATGGGAGGTCGATTTTTAGATCTTTTGGGAATCGCCACACTGTTTTCCAGAGGCTGTACTAGTTTACACTCCCACCAACAGTGTAGAAGTGTTCCCTTTTTGTGGCATCCTCTCCAGCATCTGTTGTTTCTGAGTTATTGATGATGGCCATCCTGACTGGAGTTAGGTGGTATCTCAGTGTACCACATTTTCTTTATCTAGTCCACTATTGATGGGTATCTGGGTTGGTTCCATGTTTTTGCTATTGTAAATAGTGCTGCAGTGAGCATATGTTTGCAGGTTTCTTTTAGGAAGAGTGACTTATGTTCCTCTGGGTATATTCTCAGAAGTGGAATTGCTGGATCATATGGTAGCCATTTTAGCTTTTTTTGAAAAGTTTTTTTCTATTTATATAGTTAAGATCATACTATTGATAGTTTTCCGAAGTGCTTTTTAATTTAACATTACATCATAAGCATTTTCTGGTGTCATTAAAATTTGTATTAAGCATCATTTTTAATAGCCAAATGCCATTGCATTGCATGACATTTAATTATAACTTTATTGTTAGGCATTCTGGGCATTTTTCATTCTTTTGGATATTATAAATAACATTGTGATAAGCATCTTTGGTCATAAATTTCAGCTGTAGTTTTTGATAGTTTTCTTAGGATAGATAGGGATAGGGTAATTAGAGTAAAATATAAATTTTTTAAGGATCTTGATACACACTGTTGAGTTATTTTCCTCGTTCATTGCAAGGACTAAGTATTTGTTAAATGAAAGAATGAATACTCTCTAGAAAGATTGTATCTGGTCATACTTTTTTATAGGAGTAGATGAGTGCCTGTAACTTCTCATACTGCCTTTTAAATTTGACCCTCTCAGTGTCCTCTGTCCTCATTTGTTCATAGTGAGTGCTTTATCCTCTTGTTAGTTTCAGATTTAATTGCTTATTCTGTACTCAAGCCAGATGAAATCAGGTCTTTATTCTTTCTCTCTCAAAGAAGAGATACTGAGTTTATCCTTATTTGGTCATTTCCTTCTTCACCCTTCCATCCTTCATTGGTAGTAGCTTAGGATTCTGAAAGCCCTTCTTGAAACCACAGAGATTGGAAAAACTTGACTGATCCCATAGGTAATGTTTAAAGCATAGAAAGACTGCAAGATCGAGTTAAAAAAAAAAATCTAGAACTAATTTCTGAGAGACCAAAGGGGATTCTAGTTCTCATACTACCTGAGTGATCTTTTTTTCAATTTTATTTTTGTTTTAAAAATGTGGGGTATAATTCAGGGTTAGGTATATAAATGTTCATTATGCAGGTACCCTTACCTGAGTGATCTTAACCTTTAATCTCTTTGGGACTCTATTTATTATCTATAAAACAAGCCCACAATAATAATTTCCCTACTTATTATCATATAGACTTAGTAGGATTAATTAACTCACAAAACAATACATTTTTATTAAATGACCACTAGGTGAAAGTTGTGTGTTAAATTCAGTTCATTCATTCAACCACTCATCTTTTTAGCTGGTCAACAGATATTTATTGAGTACCTATTTTGTGCAAGGTTTTATGCTAAGTACTGGATGCAAAGAAAATCAGCAAATACAGAGATTTGTAGTTCAGATGAAACATTCTATGATATTGGTATGTAATAGTAGCAACAACAACTGCAACTAACATTTAGTAATTACTTGTGTGTGCCAAGCACTGTTTTAAGCCCTTTATCTGAATTAATTCATTTAATTCTTAAAACAAACTTTTATTTTATTTTATTTTTTTTAATTTTTTTTTAGTTGGAGTCTTACTGTGTCGCCCAGACTGGAGTGCAGTGGCTATTCCCGGCCACCGCAGCCTCGACCTGCTGGGCTCTGGCGATCCTTCCGCCTCAGCCTTCCAAGTAGCTGGAACTACAGGCGCGAGCTACCACGCCTGGCTAATTTTTGATTTATGGTAGAGATGAGGTCTCGCCAGGCTGCCCAGGCGGGTCTCGAACCCGCGGGCTCAGGCAATCCACTCACCTCAGCCTCCCCAGGCGAGGGATTACAGGCTGAGCCACCAAGCCCGGCTAAAACAAACTTTTAAAAAGGTGCATAATTACTGTAAAGTACAAATTATAGTGGAGTACAAAGAAGAGTGTTAAAATAGCTACTATTTATTGAGTGCTCATATGAGCCAGACATTATATAAATATTTTATGTTCATTTTCTTTAATTCTCACCACTCTGTAAGGTATTAACATTTTATACATGAGGAAATAGAGTCTCTGGAAGATTAAGAAGTGTGTCCATGTTCACACAGTTTATAAGAGGCAGAGTTGGAATTGAACCCAGTTTTAGTCCAAATCCCAAACCTTAGTTCTTAGGATTTTGTTGGTATAAGGCAGGAGGTCAGATAAAACTGTCTAGTCTGAGAACTAAGGGATCAAAGATATGAAAGTCCATTTCCTTTTATGAGGAGAGGGGGAAAACTGAAAGACACTTTCTTAAAAATGTGAGATTGTTCCTTCCGTTTCTCCATATAATTCCTTCCTCTCCAGAATAAGAAATCTTCTCACAACACTAAGGGTATTTATTTAAGTTCTTCCTAAGTACTGTACTTGTGGCTGCTGCTGCTGATGGCACATGGCAATTGTTAATGCTTTAGCCAATTGCCTAATAACTGGAAATTTATTCTGGGCAGCTGTACCATGCAACCAGATGGTATTTAAAATTGGCATGTTCATATTAAAAAAAAAACAAAACTAAACTAATTTTAAAATATCAATTTGCAACCTGATGTTGCTGTGTTAGAATTTTCTAATCTTTCTCCCCAATAAAGAGTAGGAAATGTGTCATTAAACCCCTGTTAAATTGTTCACACTTGTTGCACACTGCACTGATGTGTTCATCGTGCTGAAATGTTTTTTCAAAATTGTGTGCAGTGGAAAAGGGAAAAATGAGGTTTTAGTTCGAAGTCTAGAATGGCTATTGAATAAAGGAGTGCAGTGAAATTTTTAGAGTTTATGGAATTGACTTTTAACAGTTGCTTTTGTCGTTGTGCTATGTAATTGTTATGGCTTTGGGAGTCATAGATTAGTGAAGAGAGACTCATTTTAAGTAGGCTTTATTTAAAACTGTTTGCATTAGTTAGTCCCTGTCTCATCACTTTTGCAGCAACTTTCTGACTGGGTTCCTTATCTCCAGTCTCACCTTCCTCAAATCTGTCCTCTTTACTGTTTTTCTCTCTGAGCCTTGTTATAGATTGCACTCCTCTTTCCTGCTTGAAAGCCTTCAGAAGCTTCCTATAACTTTGAGAATAAAATTCCGACCCTTTAATTTAGCTTGCAAGGCTCTTTCATTATTTGGCCTCTGCCTGCCTCATTAACCTCAAATCCTACTTTTTTTCATATGCTGTTCCAGCCAAATTGAACTACTTGGCACTAACTGTCCAGATCTCATTCCTGTGCCCTCATTCACACCATTATCTCTATTTGGGATGCCCTCCCACCCTTTCTTCTCTCAACCTCTCAATTACCCTTGAAAACTTAGTTTGGATTCATCCTTGAGCAGCCTTTCTTATGGTTCCCCTACCTTCTACTCCATTTCACCACTGGGTTTTAGCCCTCTCCTTTATGTTCTTCATAGTTCCTGGCACTTCCCTCTACTGTAGAGAACTTATCACTTTCTTATTTTAATTGTCTCTCTGCCACTAGAATTTATTTCATTTTAGCACCTAGCACTTAATAGTTCCTCAGAAAATGTGCTTTAAGTGACTATTTTTTTTTTTTGAGTTGGAGTCTCACTCTATCGCCCAGACTGGAGGGCAGTGGCACGCTCCTGGCCACCGCAACCTTGGCAATCCTTCCGCCTCAGCCTCCCAAGTAGCTGGAACTACAGCGCACACACTACCACGCCCGACTAATTTTTTTGATTTATTGTAGAGATGAGGTCTCACCAAGTTGCCCAGGCAGGTCTCAAACCCGCAGGCTCAGGCAATTCACTCACCTTGGCCTCCCAAAGTGCGGGATTACAGGCTGAGCCACCGAGTCTGGCTCATTTTTTTTTAAATAAAGAGCATACTGAGGATATTTTCATTTAGGGAGTTCCAAAAAGTATAATAAATTTTGACCAGTATCTCCTTGTTTTTTTATTTCTGCGGAGTTGTGAGATTGTTCCAATATTTGAATTTTTTTCCCCCAAGAATCACCTACAGTTTAATTACATGCCAAGCCTGAAACAGATCTATAAATAGTGTAGCTTTGGTTTGGGGAGGGGGACCGAGCAAAGACTGTTTGATTACCTTTAACTATTGTGAGTCCTTCTTCTTTCCACAAATGGGGTGATAGTGGGTTATTACATTGATAAGGGACATTGAATTTGTAGAATAGAGGTCCTGAGTGTTATATGATAATAAGGTAGAAAAATCTCTGTGACCCCATGTCATCCCAAAGAAACATTTTCTAAGTGTTTACTTAAGGTTGGTGCTGGAATACAGAAATGAGGCATAGATCCTGCTAGCCTGCTGGTTATACAGTGTATGCCTTTGGGAGCACCCAATCTAGACATAGCCCTGTCCAACAGAACTTTCTGCAGTGACGGAAATATTCTGTATCAGTGTTGTCCAGTACAGTCGTCATCAGACACATGGAGCTCTTGACACGTGGAGCTCTTGAGTATTAGAAATATGCCTAGTGAAACTGAGGAACTGAATTTTAAATTTTGTTTAGTTTTAACTCATTTTAATTTGATTTGAAATAGGTATGAATGGCTCGGGCTATTGTATTGGGAACACAGATCTAAAGGAGCAAATCATGCAAATAAGGAAGCATAATTACATATAATAGGTGCTATGCTATAAATACATCTAAGATTCTTTCCAGGATTAAGTCAGATATATCTGGAGTAAAGTAGAACCCAAACGAAGAAATAGAATAGTCAGTTCTGAGAGTGGAGAGAGGGATTCAAGAAAAGTAGCATAGCTTTATGAGTCTTGGGCATGGTGAGGCCAAGAAGGGAGGATTGCTTGAGGTCAGGAGTTTGAGACCAACCTAGGCAACATAGTGAGACCCTATCTCTACCAAAAAATTAAAACAAAAACAAAAACAAAAAAACTAGGCAGATGTGGTGCTCTGCATCAGTAGTCTTAACTACTTGGGAATCTGAGGCAGGAGGATCCCTTGAGCCCACGAGTTCAGTTATAGTGAGATATGATCATGCTACTGTACTGTAGTCTGGGTGACAGAGGAAGATCTTGTATCTAAAAAAAAAAAAAAAGAGTTGCTGTAACTGGTTGTCACATATGTAACTTAAAGAATTACATTGTCTTAGAGCATTTATAGGTTACCAGTTTTCTGAGAATTAATATAAAATAAAACTCAGTCACTCCCAAACCTCATGAATCTTGTTTTTGATTCAAAAAGAAACATAGGAGTTTATAAATGTTTCTGGTTATTATTGTTAGAGCATTTATTATATAAAATTTATGAGAAAGCTGGTAAATTGAGAATTCTTTTTTATGAATAATAATAAATAGTAGTTGGGAGTTGTACTTTAAAATGAAAAAAATGTTCAATTTTTACATGAACAGGTAGCACTTACTAGACGGGCCAGCTTTTGAGTCATTGACAATAGAATAACATAAGTGTATTCTTGCTATCATAAGGTTTGCTGGTTGGAGGACCCATACCATATTTATGTGTGTGTGGATATATGTTCTCTCTATAAAAACAATGTATAAATCTGTATGTGGATATATGTCCTCTATATAATAATAATGACTAGGAATCATTGAATATAGGGTGAGTGGTATGGACATTACTACCTTAAGTCAGGAAAGGAAATGAATACTGTGGTCTGGGACAATTATGACAGACTTCATAAAATTGATTGGACTTATGTCGTTTCATGAAACATGGATGGACCCTAGGTAAACCTAGATTTTGGTGGTGGTAAGTCTCATGGGAACTGTGGCAACCAAGGTACTGAAGCAGGAATGCAGGACATACTTAAAGTGCAGTGGGTTCATGTTTGTCAGAGACTCAGCGTTCTTGAATAGGTATATTTATCAAGAAGGACAAATGCATACCAGTTAAGATATTAAGATATTCTTAAGGCAGTGAGGAGTTGTTTAATGGTTTTATTTGGGATTTACTGTTGCTTTTTTTCAGAAGCAGTTGTGGGTTATCAGGAATCTTTGGGGAGATGGCCTGCAGATGCACCATACCTGTGCATGTGTGGGTCTCTCTCTCTCTCTCTTTCTCTCTCTCTCTCTCTCTCTCTCTCTGTGTGTGTGTAAGGAGTTAGTTAGGGTTGGCATGACGGATGATGATAGGTACCCTACTTGTTGTACTAGTATAGAATAGAAAAAATAGAGAAACCTTCTCAATCTGACTTCATTACTGTATTCATTAATTTGTATATTCAGCAAATATAAGTGCCTGTGTTCTATGCCCTGGGGATCTAGATATAGATGTAAGTTATAGTTTTCAGCCCCCAAGGAGCTTATAATCAGACTTTTGTCTGATATAAGTTCTTGTTGCATAGATTACAGGCACTTACTTCATCCTGGAGAACAGATATGAGGGCCCTTGTGATGGTACTAACCATTTAAAATATTCCCTAGTCCCTGCCCCATGGCCATGACTCCTTTCCCTCTCTAGTAGATGCTTATTTCTTTCCTCACATTGCCAGCCAGACAATTCTTACTTACTCTGTTGCCTGCTGCCCAATTAGAACACTGTGGCTTTTAAAAAAAATTTCTAACTCTGTACTAATTAAGTTAATTGTGGCTTTTAAAAAATGCTCACCTGCATGTAAGTCTGTCTAAGAACAGGGGAGAGGAAATAGTCCTGTGTAAGCCCCTGAACCTGAAGAGCTCTGTTGCAAGCATCCCTCCAGATGCCAGGTGAGCCAGAAATGCTCCTCAGATAACCCAGAGTCACATCATATGGACAGCCTTGTAAGGACTAAGGCAAAACCAGTTAATAAGATAGCTGAGAAAAATAGAGTCAATTTTTAAAATTGCTTTAATAAGTTTGGAATAAGTCAACAAACCAGACAATTCAAACATGAAGGAAGAAAGAAAAAAATACTAATGTTTACTGAAGATCAGGCCTGATGTGAGTGCTTTGTGTGCAGTTTCTCAGGTAATTTCTACATCAACCCTTGAAGATGGGTAATATTTCCATTTTGCAGCTGAGGTGATTGAGGCTCAGGAGGTGAGATAGAAAACCTGACTTTGAATCCTGGTTCCTCTACTTTTTTATCTTTGATTTTTAGTTATGGGATTTTTGCAAATGACTTAAACTGTATGATTATCTCTTTATTTGGTGATTAAAGAAAAGAGGAAGGTGACTGCCAATAATACTTAATTCAGAGTGTTCTTTTTGAGGATTAAATTAGAACCTTCTATGAAAAAATTCGATTCAGAAACATAGTAGGTGTGCAGTTAACTTTGAATGTGAGCCTCTTGTTTCTTTGTTTAATCAGGGATTCCTTTGAAGGGAAGGATTAAAATTCCTAGAAAGACTAAGAAATTTTATAATAAATATGAAGAATTAAGAAATTTGGCTCAGAGTGTAATAAATACAGCTAACAAGCATATTTGTTATATAGTATATTATGTTTATAGGAGAAAAAGGAACTTTTGCTGAGTAGCATTCAATGACCTTCCCTTGAATATTAGGGAATGATGATGCAGAAAGTTGGTTCCATGTTTCTCTCTTCCGCTAAATTAGCTTTGCTTAGTGTACTTTTTTAAAGTTTCTGCTTTTCAGGTATATAAACAATAATACATAAACTTTATAAACTATGAACTATGAAGGAATAAAGAATTCAAGTAGAAACATGAGGGGAGTTTGTGTGGTGCTGGACATGAAATAAATTCCAGCATGTTTGTTGGGTAGAGATGCAGAGAGTGATGCTATTTCTGCAGAGCCTTGGGCTGAAGGGGAGAGTCCTTTGCTCAGAGCAAATATGAAACTACTCAGAAGTCCCAAGTTCTAGCAAGGGAGGCTGGTGACATTTGGCATCTAATGATATTGGAGGGCAATATTTAAATTGGGCAGCTGAAGGCTGGTACTTAGTAGAGTGTGTGGGTGTCTTATGTGTGTGTTTTGCCTGACTGATGATTTGGAGCTGTCGGTAGTTTGTTCTTTCTTATAGGGACTGTCTTGGTACCATGAGGGCAGCCAAATTTATATAGTATATTTTTTAAAATGAAAATTTGTAATGTTTCCATTGTGTTTCTAATCTGCTACATTGAATGTACAGTGTGTCTGCTTCTAATGTGGTTCTCTTCAATTGAAAGCTTAGGTTGTCAGAACTGGCCTGAGGAGTTACCTTTGTCAACTTTCATCTCTAGTATTTTGTATGTTATTTTATGGTGTAGTATAGTGGTCAAGTGCCTAGGCTTTGGAGTTAGACTGCCTGAGTTTGAATTCAGGCTTTAGTTACTAGCTGTGTGATCTTGAGCAAGTTACTTGGCCTTTCTAGGCTCAGACTTGTCATTTGTAAGAGAGATAATGATAGTCTCCACCTTATAGGATCACAGTTGGGTGAGATAATGTGCTTGCTTATTGCAAACATTCAGTAAATGTTAGCTATTATTATTATCATCATCATTTTACCTCCATCACATGACCATGTTTGCCCAGCTTCCTTGCTTGTTTATTTATAAATTGTGATAAACAACATATAACATAAAATTTACCATCTTAACTGTTTTTAAGTATACAGTTCAGTAATGTTAACTATATTCCCCTTGTTGTATAACAGATCTCTAAAACTTTCTAGCAAAACTGAGACTCCATACCCATTAAACAACAAATCTCCCTTTTTCCCTCTCCCCGGTTCCTGGCAACCATGCTTTTACTTTGTGTTTCTATGAGTTTGACTACTTAAGGTACTTCATTTTAAGTGGAATTATACAATATTTGTCTTTCTGTGGCTGGCTTTTTCACTTGGTATAATGTCTTCAAGATTCATCCATGTTGTAGCATGTGACAGGATTTCCTTCTGTTTAAAGGTCACATGATAATTCATTGTATGTATATTCTGCATTTCTTTTTCTGTTCATCCTTTGATGAACAACTTAGTTTGCTTCCCCCCGCCTTGGCTGTTGTGAATAATGCTGCAGTGAACATGGACATGCAAACATCTCTTCGAGATTCTGCTTTCAGTTCTTTTGGATATGTATCCAGAGGAAGAATTGCTGGATTATATGGTAATTCTATTTTTAATTTTAAAAAGAGATAGAGTCTCACTATGTTGTCCAGGGCTGGAGTGCAGCGGCTGTTCACAGGTGTGATGACAGCGTCCTAAAGCCTTAAACTCCTGGGTTTCTGCCTCAACATTCCAAGTAGCTGGGACAATAGGAGTACACCACTGTACTCCTATTGTCCAGCTTTTTTTTTTTGAGTTGGAGTCTCACTCTGTCGCCCAGACTGGAGTGCAGTTGCACGCTCCCGGCCACCGCAGCCTCAACTTGCTGGGCTCCGGCGATCCTTCCACCTCAGCCCTCCAAGTAGCTGGAACTACAGGTACGCACTATCACACCCGGCTAGTTTTTTGATTTATTGTAGAGATGAGGTCTCGCCAAGTTGCCCAGGTGGGCTCGAACCCGCGGGCTCAGGCAATCCACTCACCTCAGCCTCCCAGAGCGCGGCATTACAGGCTGAGCCACTGAGCCTGGCTGTCCAGTTTATTTTTAATGTTTTGAAGACCTTACATGCTATTTCAGTAGCAGCAGTACAATTTTATGTTCCCACCAACAGTGCACTGGGGTTCCAATTTCTTTGCATCTTTGACAGTTGTTATTTTTTGTTTTGTTTTGTTTTTTTTGGTAGTAGCTATCATAATGGATGTGAAGTAATAGCTTATTGTGGTTTTGATTTGAATTTCTCAGATGATTAGTGATATTGAGCATCTTTTCATGTGCTTGTTGACCATTTGCATATCTTCTTTGGAAAAGCGTTTATTCAAGTTCTTTTCCCATTTTAAAGTTGGGTTATTTGTTTGTTGTTGTTGTTGAGTTGTAGGTAGCTTATTTATTTTATTTATTTTATTTTTTTGAGTTGGAGTCTCACTCTGTCACCCAGGCTGGAGTGCAGTGGCATGCTCATGGCCACCGCAGACTTGACCTGCTGGACCCAGATGATCCTTCTGCCTCAGCCTTCCAAGTAGCTGGAACTACAGGCACATGCCACCATGCCCAGCTAATTTTTTGATTTATTGTAGAGATGAGGTCTCGCCAAGTTGCCCAGGCTGGGTAGCTTATTTTTTATATGCAGTTTCTGTTCAATTTTATTTTTAAATTAACAGCAGTAAAATTGACTTATGATAACATTCTATGAATTTTAAAACGTGCATAAGTTGTGTAACTGCTGCCACAGTTGAGATACAGAAGAGTTCCATTACCCTAAAAAAAACCTTCTCATCATAACTAGCTTATTAGCAGGTACTTTTCATTAGTATTATTGAGAACCTGCCTTATTTCAAGGTTAGTCAGTTGTAAATTAGTCTAAAGTGCTTATGGACTCTTGACTGGTTTGCTGGAAATGCTCTGTTTTTTTTTTTTTGGACAGGTGAACTTGGAAATCAGACTTAGACCCCTCTTTTCATGTAGTAGAGGACTACTGACTAAGTAATTAAATGCAGGGATATTGGATTTTATGATATATGGTTTTGGCCAACGTGCTCTTAACCTGTGGTTATAAATCTGTGTTTTTATGATCTTAGTTTTTGGTTTATTAATTCATAGAAGCTTTTATGAATAAGTGCTACAGTGAAGTCTTAATTACTCTCACTAGTAAGAAGTGGGGGAGAGAGCTAGAAAGAACCCTAGATTGAGATAATAAATGCAGAATCAACTCCTGGCTATTTAACTTCCTGAAACTCGTAAATCATTTAATTTCTATGAGATGTAGGTGTCTTACCTGCAAAGTGGGTAAGTTGATAACCCTGTCTCATAGTCTTTTTGGTTGTGAATAGTAAAATAAAGATGAGAATATGTAGCAGTCCATAAATGTTAAGATGAATGTGAATGGAAAGAATATTGATAATAGAACCCAAATAAGTCCCAGATTACATTTTAAAAGTTATATAACTTTACTGAGATATAATTCACACACCATACAATTCACCCATTTAAAGTGTACAGTTCAGTGATGTTTAGTATATATGTTAGAATACAGGGAGTTGTGCAGTCATTACCACAGTCAGTTTTAGAATATTTTTATTACCCCTTTAGAAACATATACTTTAGCAGTTAACTGCATTCCCCTCATCTTCCTCATCCCTAGGCAATCCCTGATGTATTTTTCACAGTAGATTTGCCTATTCTGGATATTTCATATAAATGGAATCATATAATATGTCACTTTTATGGTTGACTTTTTTCATTTAGTATTATGTTTTCAAGGTTCATTCATGTTATATTATCTATCAGTACTTTATTCCTTTTTGTTGTTACATATTCCATTATTTTCATATGCTACATCTTATGTATTATTTACCAGTTGATAGACACTTGGGTGGTTTCCATTTTTAGCTATTATTTGTAATGTTGCTATGAACATTCATGTACAAATGTTTATGTGGACATAGGTTTCTTATTTCTGTTGGATATACGAGGCGGGACCCAACAAAATCCAGAATTTATTTATTAAAAATTGTGTATTCTGTTTTTTTTTTTTTTTTGAATTTGTGTCTCACTCTGTTGCCCAGGCTGGAGTGTAGTGGCACGTTCACAGCCATCACAGCCTTGACCTGCTGGGCTCAGGCAATCCTTCCGTTTCAGCCTTCCAAGTGCTGGAACTATAGGTACGTGCTACCATGCCCAGCTAATAGAAGTTGTGTATTCTTAAATGTTGTCACCTTCAAAGGACTCTCCGTTTGATGCAATACACCTATCGAGATGCTTTTTTCACTGCTCAGAACAGTTTTTGAACTCATCAATTTTGATGCCTTTTAGTGCTTCTGCTGTTTTTTGTTTTACCTCTTCCACGTCAGCAAAATGTTTTGCTTTGAGGACTTTTTTCATCTGGGGAAACACAAAAAAGTCACTCAGGATGAGATCAGGTGAATAGGGAGGGTAGAGCACAGGGGTCCTGCCGTTTTTAGTCAAAAAATGCTGAACACTAAGTTTGGTGTGGGCAGGTGCTCTCTAAAATTACCTATCATGAAATGGGCAAATGCACTGAAAGAATCTCAAAAAAGAAAAAAAAAAAAAGAAATTCAATGAAGCCCAACATAGCCTCTCACAACAATGCAAGCTGTTACGCTGATGCTGATGGGCTCCTAGAACACTTACCTAACAGGAGAAGCCTGTACTATAAGGGACTTGCCTTCCAAAAAATAATTCTTTTTTGGGGGTGGGGGTGTCCCCCCGGTACATCTCATAGTGGGATTGCTAGATCATGTGGTAACTCTATGAGTAACCTTTTGAGGAATTCCAGACTGTTTTCCAAAGTGACTGTACCATTTCACATTCCCACCAGCAGCAATTAAATTTCCAATTTTGCCACATCCTTGCAATCACTTGCTGTTTATCTTTTTGGTTTTAGCCAACCTAGTCATTGTGAAGTGGTGTCCCATTTTAGTTTGATTTGCATTTCCCTATGGCTAATGATGCAGAACATCTTTTTATGAGCTTATTGCCTGTCTTGTTATTATTTTTATATTTATCTTTATGCTTTGCTACATAACTTGGTAATGTCCTTTTTTTAGTAAGATGGTACTCTGCACCCAAAGGTGCTTATTAATACTGATTTGTTAGTTGATTATAAGAGATATCCAGAGGGAGAAAGTAATGGCTTCATCTTTACCATTCTTTTTTTTTTCCTATTGTGTTGAATTAAAAGTACTTAGGATATCCAGAAAAGGGACATTTCCAAAGAATATTCAGTCTGTTTAGGGGAAGATCAGATTAAAGAATTAAGATGGAGAACAATTTTAATGGCTGAAATTGATAGTATTGATTATAGGCACTTACAATTTGACCTTAGCATTGGGGATACAGTAGTGAATAAAATAAAGTCCATGCTTTCAACTGTATTCTAGTAGGTAGAGAGAGAAAAAAAAGTCAGTTAACCTAGGCCTCTCTGATGAGGTGAAATTTGAGTAGAGATTTTTTTTTTTCTTTTTGAGTTGGAGTCTCACTCTGTCGCCCAGGCTGGAGTGCAGTGGCATGCTCACGGACATCATGCCTCGATCTGCTAGGCTCAGGCGATTCTTCCGCCTCAACCTTCTAGGTACCTGGAACCACAGTCATGTGCCACCATTACCGGCTGATTTTTTGATTTATTGTAGAGATGAGGTCTCGCCATGTTACTTAGCCTGGTCTTGAACTCCTGAGCTCAGGCAGTCCTCTCGCCTCGTCCTCCCAAAGTGGTAGGATTACAGGTATGAGCCACTGCACCCTACCTGAGTAGAGATCTTAATGAAATAATGGAGCAAATCGATAATTTGAAGGAGGAAGGCTTTAAGTACAGAGAACTATTGTGAGTACTAAGTCCTTGAGGTGGAATGTGTTTGGTTTATCTAGGAACAACAAGAAGGGAAGAGTGTTCCTACTGTTTACATTAAGGGATCCAAGGCTTGCATGTTCTTGGCCAGCTCAGAGTGGTTTTCAGACAACACAAATGTTGATGCTAAAATTTAATTTTACTGTGGTATGGAGCAAGAATGAAAGTGGCAAGGGGTAGGATTAGATAGATAGAAGAGAGTAGATTAAATGGTTTCTTTTAGGGTATGGTAATGACCTTGTACTTTACTTTGAGTGAGATGAGAAGTCATTGCAGGGTTTTGAAAAGAGTGTAGTGACATGCTCCAAAACTGGATTTAAAAGGATCATTTTGGCTTCTGGAAAGAGAGAGACTAGGGCGAGGACAGAAGCAGGGGGCTCAGACAGGAAGCTGTTACAACAAAGAGTGATAATGAAGGCTTGAGCCATTGTGGTATTGATAGAAGTAGTAAGAAATGGTTAGAATCAGGTTATGTTTTGAAAGTAGAGATGACAGAATTTGTTGATAGATTGGATGATGATTATGAAAGTAGAAAGTAGTCAAAGAAGATTCTGAGGTTTTTGCTTTGAGCAACTACAAGATTAGAGTCACCATTTATAGAAATGGGAAAGACTGGGAGGAGCAGGTTTGTAGAAGGGAGTTAGGCATTTGATTTTAGATGTATTACATTTTAAGATGCTATTAGATAACCAAAAGGAGATGTCAAGTGGACAGTTGTGTATATAAGTCTGAAATTCAGAGAAGTTCACATTGGAGACAAAAATCTGGGCATCATTAGCGTACATGAAGCCATGGAGTAGATGTGATCACTTAGGAAATGTATATAGCTGGAGCAAAGAAGAGATATGACTACCCAACAGTGAACACTCTTAACACTGAGAAGTTGAGAAGATCAAAGGAGAAGCCAGTGAGGTAGAGGAAGACCCAAGAGAAAGTGAATACCTGAGGTCAGGTAATTTGTGGGGGGTAGTGCCAAGTGTCCTAGTGTGGTCACCTGGAGTCTTAGAGTCTAATTATGGTTTAGTTCTAAATAACTGTAGGACATTGGATAGTTTACCTTTTGGGGCCTTGGGGTGATCTCTGAAGCGAAGGGCTTGCATAGATTATCTCTAAATTTTCCCCCATCATTATAATAAACATATTTCTATAGTGCTTTATAGTTTACTCGAAGCATTTTTATGTATTTATTTTACTTAATCATCATAACAAGTCTATGGGACATATGTGTGTGTGTGTATATGTATATGTGTGTGTGTGTATATATATACATATATATATTATTATTATTATTATTTTTGCGTTGAAGTCTCACTCCGTCGCCCAGGCTGGAGTGCAGTGGCACACTCACGGCCACCCCAGCACTGACCTGCTGGGCTCCAGCGATCCTTCCGCCTTGGTCTTCTAAGTAGCCAGAACTATAGGTGTGCTCTACTATGCCTAGCTAATTTTTATTTATTGTAGAGACAAGGTCTTGCCAAGTTGCTCGGGCTGATATTGAACCCGAGGGCTTAGGCAATCCACTTTACCTCGGCCTCCCAAAGTACTGGGATTACAGGCTGAGCCATTGAGCCTGTTCATTTGTTTAATTTTTTTATTTTATAGAGAGAGGGTCTTGCAATGTTATCCAGGCTAGTTTTGAAATTCTGGTCTCAAGTGATCCTCCTGCCTCAGGCTTCCAAAGTGCTGGGATTACAAGTGTGAACCACCATTCCTGGCCAGGACTTTTATTTTTATATCAATTTTACAGTTGAGAAGATTAAAGAAGTTTAGAGTCTTGTCTAAAGTTACAATGTTGTAGTCAGTAAGACTTGAATGCTGGTCTGCCTGATTTTAAAGCCTGTGATCTTTCTACTGTATAGCAACTACCTTTTTATGCTAATGTTACAGAGCTCTGATTGTGAGCACATATAATTTATTCAACAAATATTTGATGAGCACCGGCTATAGCAGTCACTGTTCTTAATGCTGGGGGTACAGTTGTGGCCAAGATAAACTTCCTGTCTTCCTAGGTCTTTCATTCTAGTTGGGGGAAACTGACAGTAAACAAATGAACACACTAATAAATAATATAATGTTAGCGCCATAATAAAAAGTAAAACAGGATAAGGGAACAGTGTATGTTGGGAGGAGATCAAGAAAAGCCTCTCTGAACAGATTACATTTGAGCAGAGAGACCTGAATGATCTTAAGTAGAAAGCCATGAGAAGATGTGGTAGAAGGGAGTGCAGAGCAGGGGAAATAGCAAGTAGAAAGATTCCAGAAATAGGAATGAATTAGGTGTGTTTTGAGGAAGGGCAAGAAGGCCACTGGGAGAGCAGGTGGCTGATGAATAAAATGCATAGAACTTTGGAGTCATTTAGCCCTGGGTAGGGGACAGTTCTGACTGCCATCAGTTAATTTGTTGTGTGAATCTATCAACGTGCCTGATTTTTTGGAGTTTTAATTTTCTTGCCTATAAAGTGGAGAAAAGAAAATATAGGCTATAATAAAAATTAAATGAGAGAATGTATGTAAGACACCTAGAATGGTGTCTCACACATTAACATATGTTTACTGCACACCTAATATTATTGACAGTGTCCTAGGCATTCATTCCATAGTCATCAAATAATTTCAGTTTGTTTTTCTTTGTTTTTTCAATTTGTTTTAGTCAGCAGATCTTCAAGTTCTTGTTTTGTGCCAGGACTATATGAGACACTCTCCCTTAGCTCAGTTTTATGTTGAAATCAAGAAAGAAGTATTGAACTAAAACAAAAACGATTTAGAAGTTGATGAGTAGGTACAAAAATAAGAGCTTGGGATTCTGGTAATTGTAGCGTCTGATATATTAATTTATTATGGAAAGAAACTGAATGTGCATTTCTGTCATCTTTCCTCATCACTGAATACTAGCTCTACTCAGGTACTTCCCAGCCAGGCTTCCTGCAGATCCAAACCTGCTTGCCTTAGGAAAATCACATAGGAGCCAAGTCCTCCACCTTCATAAGACCATCTGTTTTCAGACCCACAGATGCTGCCCTTACTTACATTTGCAACCCAACACAACTGGAATGATTTATTCATCTCCAGGTAACATTTGTGTACCAGCCTTCTAGCAAAGTACAGTATCAGCTTTACACTTAATGAAGCATCCAGCACAGGTGGTGAGCTGCACTGTAAAGGATGCTTCTGGCTTAGAAATGGCTGATGGACAGGTGGAGGTAAGCTATTAGCCCTGAGAGTATAAGCTGGAAGAAGCAAGTGAATACTGGCAATAAGAACTTCTTGTCCAGTAAAGAGTCTTGATTGTGTATCCTAGATTCCTGGAGTGTCTGAGATCATTTAGTTCAACTGATTATTAAAATTAAAATTAATTTAGGGGGTATAAATGCGGTTTTATTACTTTTTTTTTTTTGCATAGTGCTGAAATCTGGGCTTTCAGTGTAAACATCACCCAAACAGTATACATTGTATCTGTTAGGTAGTTTCTTATCCCTTCCCTGGCCCCAGCCTCTCACCTTTCTGGATCTCCAGTATCTCTTATTCCACTTTCTATGTCCATGTATACACATTATGTGAGAACATGCGATATTTGACTTTGTTTCCTGGGTTATTTCACTGGAGATAATGGCCTCCAGTTCTATCTATGTTGATGCAAAAGACATAATTTAATTTTTTTTTTTTATGACTGAGTAGTATTACATGGTTCAGCCGATTCCTTAAGTTAAATGTGGTACTATTTAACTGTTTAATTAGGTTAACTAAGAAACAAAGAACTGAGTATCACATGTTCTCACTCATAAGTGGACCTTGAACGATTATTGTAATAGTATAAGAAAAAGAATGGCAGTAGTGGGAATCTGCCTGGGGAAGAGGGAGGCATACCTCATCAACAAGGGTATCTGCATAATAAACATTTGTATACCTATCCCTGAATTGTACCCCACATCTTTAAAACTAAAATATTAAGAAAAAAATTAAGTTAACTAAGTGAGGAATTCACTGTTGAATTAGGTGAAGAAATATTAATAAATGAAGACCCAGAGAGAGGAAGGAATTTGAGTTGCATAGCAGATTGAAGTGCACAGCCAAATTAAGCATCTGCTTTGTGCCAGTTTAATTTTTAGGTTCTTTACTTACATTATTTTTTTTAATCTATAAGTTCCTTTCTGTCTCCTCTTGTACTTTAGGGTATACAAGAGGGTATAATTAGGTATAATTAGCAATATAGTAATTTTATTCCATGACAGAATCTTTTAATAGTCAAATCTTTATAACCAGACACAGTTGCTACAAACAAGTGATGCTTACTTTTAGAAAAATCCAGAATGTTAGTATATACCTGTGGGGATATCTGTAAGTGAATACAGATATTCACAGATACAGATAGTTTGAGTCTTGGCTTCTGTCCCCTAAAAGGTGCTTTGGGGATCCCCTGTCTAGCGAGCAAGTTATGACTATGGCACCTCAAAGAGGCTTGGTTTCTCTTTTAGAATGTTTGGTTTTAGTAAATTGCTTCCTTTTCACTTTAGGGTTTAGGCTCTTTGACAAGCCATCTGCTTCTCAAACCCAATTTCCCTTTACCAGCAAGAGCATTTACAGGCAGTTCAGATGGAGAACAAAGGCTTTCTCTAGTTCCTGGTGATTTTATAAGAGTGGGAAGGCTACAGGGAGAGATTGCATCTGCTTATTGGAATTCATTTGTGATGTATGCCTGACTAGCAGTTTTTTTTTTTTTTTAAACCAGGGACTCTGCTGGGCTAGCTGAGAAGGAGATAAAATTCTGAAATTGAGGTCTATCAATATGCATTTTGGCTATTTTGATCCTAGCCAGTATCAGGGCTCTGAAGAGCTTGTTGGGATTGACATTGCTGCTTTTTTTGTTTTTTTTACCTATATCTATTGTCCAAGCTTTCTATTTGTCCTTTGTTTTTTGTTTGTTTGTTTGTTTTGTTTTTGTTTTTTGAGTTGGAGTTTCACTCTGTCGCCCAGATTGAAGTGGAGTGGCATGCTCCTGGCCACCGCAACCTTGACTTGCTGGGCTCCGATGATCCTTCTACCTCAGCCTTCCAAGTAGCCAGAACTACAGGCACGTGCTACCACGCCCAGCTAATTTTTGATTTATTGTAGAGACAAGGTCTCGCCAAGTTGCCCGGGTGAGTCTCGAACCCGCGGGCTCAGGTAATCCACTCGCCTCAGCCTCCCAAGTGCTGGGATTACAGGCTGAGCCACTGAGCCTGGCTGTCCTTTGTTTTTTTGTTTAGTTGCTTTTCTTGCTTTTTTAAAAATAATTTTTATTTCTGTTGATTTTTAATTTTTCCAAGACTGACCAGTGAGGCCAGATAGTTGCTTTTTCTGGTTGCTGATCTTTTTAGTGAGTGACTCAGTATAATGCAATTCAGCAGACTGTATTATGTGAAGATTCAGTAATGAATAAACTAAGATGGGGAAACAATATGAGACAGTGGGAAAGTGTTGGTGAATCCACAGACATGGTGGCTTCACATCTCAACTTTGCCTTATACTGGCTTTGTGAACTTAGGTAAATAATTTAATCTCTTTGAGTCATAGTTTCTTTCTTTCTAGAAATGGGAATATAGAGATCACCTTATCCAAGGTTATAGTGAGGATTTAATGAGACAATATGTAAAAATAAATAAAAGGTTAAAATAAAAGGTTAAAATACTAATAAAAACAATAAAATAAATAAATAAAAAGAAACTGCAACTTAAATAAAGGAAAACTCAACCTAAACTAAATTTAAAAAAAAAGAGAGAATATATAGGAAAGGGTTGAGCATTGAGTTGGTGCTAATAAATATTCCTTTTCATATTTTTTCCCCATCTTCTTGAGGAATATACACAGGGAAGTCAGACATTTATATAAGTTTGTGCACTTGCTAGTGTGTTAGTTTAATATAGTTCTAAGAAGTGGCTGGAATTTGCCACAGTCATTGGGAATTGGGAGGTGAGGGTTTGGGGCAGATGCATGTCTTCCTTGAAATCAGACTGAGAGATACTTTTTTTTTTTTTTTAGTCAGAATCTCACTCTGTCACCCAGGTTACAGTGCAGTGGCATGATCATGGCTACCACAGCCTCCACCTGCTGGGCTCAGGCTATCCTTCTGTCTCAGCCTTCCAAGTAACTGGGACTACAGGTACACGCCACAGTGCCTGGCTAATTTAAAAAATTTTTTTGTAAAGGTGAGGGTTTGCCAAGTTGCCCAGGCTGATCTGGAACCCCTGGGCTCAGGTAATCCTCTTGCCTCCACCTTCCAAAGTGCTGAGATTACAGGTGTGAACCACTGCTCCCAGCTGAGATACTTTTTTATAAGGTAACATAATCCAGTTTTTGTGCACTTAAAGAAAATTTTAGGAAGGAAAAACAATGAAACCTGGAAGTAGAGACCTTGAGGTGCTGGTTTCCTCATGGGGACCATTAGAGTATCTCTGGTAGCTTCTGGTCTCTTAGAATAATCTGCTTCACAGTAAACTAACAGAACCTTGGTTTTGTAAGCTTGAGGGCAGCCTTTTGGGAATAGCTAGTACACAGATTATAGCCATCAACCTTCCCCTTTCCATTTCCAAATTCATCCCATCATCACCAGAGTGATCTTTCCAAAATAAATTTGATCATCTCAATTTGCTGTTAATACTCTTTATTGGCTCCCTATTTTCTTGAGGTTACAGTCCAAATTCATTCTATGACATACAAGGTATTCCTTGATGTGATTTCTGTGTACTCTTTCAACCTCTTTTCCCACTGCTCTTGTGTGTGCTGTAGTGACACTGCATTATTTGTAGTTTTTCAGTTCTTCCATGGTTACTTAGACTGGCCCATGGTTGTCTTTCTTCTATGCTAAACTTTGCTTAACTCCTGGGGTCAAGCAATCCTCTTGCCTCAGCTTCCTGACTAGCTGGGACTACAGGCATCATGCCTGGCTAGTTTTTAAAATTTTTTGTAGAGATAGGATCAGGGTTGGGGGTGTCTCATTATGTTGCCCAGGTTGGTCTTGAACTCCTGGCCTCAAGTAATCCTCCTGCCTCTGACTCCCAAAGTGCTTGAATTACAAGCATGAGCCACTACACCTGGCCTATTTCTTTCTTTAAAACTCTTCTCAATCACCATGTTTTCTGTGAAGTTCTCCCTGACTTCTGAATATGAGGTGCCATGATGTGAGAGACCTCCCTCCTCTAAGATCATCTAGAACTTTGTATATACAGAAAGCTAACTACAAGTTGTAACATCAATGAGTAGCAGACTCAGTGGTGCATCTCTTAATGTTTTTGTTTATGACCCATTAGTATCTTTATTTTAGTGCCTTCTAATGAATACTCATCCATAGTAGTTCCATTCACAACACATATCTTTGGAATCAGAAAAATACTTGCAGACACAGTACAGCATCTTGCTGGATTCAGTAAAAATACTTTTTATTGTACATCTTGCCCCATTGAAGTGAATAGCTCTGAGTAAAACAAACCACCAGGTTTGGAAAGAGCTGTTTATTGTCAGGTTGATGGCATAGGTTCATCCTATCTTTTTTTTTTTTTTTTTTATTTGAGTTGGAGTCACTGTGTGGCCCAGGCTGGAGTACAGTGGCATGATCACAGCCACCACAGCCTCTACGTGCTGGGCTCAAACAATCCTTCTGCCTCAGCCTTCCAAGTTACTGGAACTCCAGGTATGTGCCACTGCACCCAGCTGATATTTTGGATTTATTGAAGAGATGAGGTCTCGCTAAGTTGCCCAGGCTGGTCTTGAACCCCTGGGCTCAGGCAGTCCTCTTGCCTCTCTCCCAAAGTGCTGGGATTATGGGTGTGAGCCTGCATACCTGGCTTCCTCTTATCTGATTTTTCAAACTTTGACAAATTTTGAGCAAAACAAACATATTATACTTATGCTTTCTTTCAAATAACTCTTCATTTGGATCCCCAAATTTCTTTTGATATAAAGGATCTGCATTCTGTCTCTCATGTTGGAGCTATTTCAGATGTCTAGTGATTCTTGGTTGTCTGTTTCTTTTAATAGCGGGATACTAAAAAGCTTATTGGAAGTTTTAAATACATGGGTTGGGCATACTGGTTGTAGACTTCACTGTATGGTGATCTGCCTGGACTGTATGTGTGACAACTATATTTCAGTATCTTTAGGTCTTTTCACTAGGGCTGGTCAGCTTCTTTGGAAGAATTCTCTAGTCTCCTTCCTAGAATTCATGGGCCTGGCTGCCAGTGATTTGCAAGCTAAGTGGGAAAGGAAGGTTGCAGGAAGGTCCTCAATATTCAGTTCACTTACACTCTTACTTTCAGTATAGTAACTTTGCCCTCGGTTATGCTGCTATTCCCTCCTCTGGAGACCCTCTGTTTTACTCTTTCCAGAGAGAAAAGAACACCTTCCTGTGTGAAAGACAGAATTCAGATTTTACTTATATAGCAAAATAAAATTTTGGATCCAAATGAAAAGTTATTTGAAAGAAAGTGTAAGTATAATAATTATGCTTGTCTTGCTTGAAGTTTGTCAATGATTGATAAATCAGATGAAAAAAGAAAACTTCAGTAGTGGGGAGCACTTTGGGTTTTTAACTGCTTCTCAGACAGATTTTCTTTTTTTTCTTTTTCTTTTTTTTTTTTTGAGTTGGAGTCTCACTCTGTCGCCCAGACTGGAGTGCAGTGGCTGCTCCCGGCCACCGCAGCCTCGACCTGCTGGGCTCCGGCGATCCTTCCGCCTCAGCCTTCCAAGTAGCTGGAACT